>NCKU01000568.1:0-37928 GCA_003675995.1 Dinothrombium tinctorium | reverse complement strand
AAGAGTCTACTCTACCTTTGGTTTCTGTTTAAAGAAAAGAAAGAACAGAAAAGAAATCAATTTATAAATTAAGTAAATGCGTAAGTAATTTCTTTTTAAAAGAAGCCAAAGAGTCTGCAGTCCTAATATTTATCGGTGTTTCATTCCAAAGTTGTATTCCTTTATAAAATATAGAGTTTTGATTGTAGGTCAATGAAGTAAATGGTTTAACTAAGTCAGTTTGGTGATAATTTCTTGTAATTTGTTGTTCTCGCAATTGAAAGAATTTTGTATTTGAATTAAGATCCTTATAAATTGTGGTAAGAGCAGCAGTTTTGAGTTCACAATCAAAATCTAATAATTTACTTTCTTTTAATACTCGTTCACGATCCGTTGGTTTCATATCACTGATAATGAATGCAAATTTATGAATAAGTGAATCGATCAGCTCTGTGTGTGATTTATATGTAAAGCCATAAATATGTAGGCAATATGTTATTTTAGGGCGAATAGTCGACTTATAAATAAAATTTAAATAATATTTTGGTAGAAAATGCGCCAAATTCTTTAAAATATATAAGCGAGAAAATTTTACTTAAAACATGCCACGGGCCTAAATTTCAAGATCTGAACCAAGCTTGAAAGGGTGAAAAGGATACTATGCTAACCCGACCGATAAAACTGGAGCCTACCGGGATCCGATTAAGCCCGTGTCCTCAACAAGAAATGACGTATAAGTTTTGAGCGGAGGCAATATAAGTCCATTACAGGCGCAGAAAATACTTTAAGCATGAAATAGAGAATATCGGAAATGGAATGCTCATCTAACAAATATGTAAGATGGTGTAAGCTGAAAATGGTTTTTAGGCGAACATTCAATAGGATTTTTTATGTGTTCGGCTTTTGATCGACTGTTCGATGTCCGTCAATAACGCTTATAACTCACCTATTAGACAGATTTTTGAGATTTTCTACATAAGTTAAAGGTAGGCCAAATCAAATAGTAGACCTATTTTCAGGCCGAAAAATCTAGTAAACCAGAGTTATGGAACCTCAAAGAGCCTAATAATATTTAAAATTTTAAATTGATAATCTTAACTTTGCTTAACATGAGTGATGATTTTTAATTTCACAGGGAATTTTACCAACAAAAAGCTAATTATTTTTTCTCTTTCAGTTATGAAAGAGAAAAAGCATTTTTATGACCGATTCACGTTGCAGATGTTGTTGAAGTAACCGTTTCATCATATTAAATATTTAAAAAGTTTCCAATGAATAAAATTAATATTTTTAATTTTACACTTTAGCTTAAATGCTTAAGAGATTCGTAGTTGCATTTAAGCTTGTGTGATTTTCGGTTAGAGTTTTTCATGGTATCATTTTCGGACTTGCTTCTGATGCGATTTAAATTCGGTTTGTTTGGGCTCGGGCTTAAATCGGGTTTGGGTAGGGTCACGATTCAAAATTAAGCGCGTACCCTAGCTGAGTCGAGCACTGCTTTGAGCCCCGTCCGATGCGATGTACTTGTAGCTTTATAGCGTAATGTTCAGCGATCAATAAAGATCTACATGTTTTCACATGAAAAACGCGTTGCGAACTTTTAATCAGAAGCATGTACTCAAGTAATAAGAGAAGCGTTTCGTCTTTAAACACTCGCAAAAGTGAAAATGATGTTTAGTTATTTTAACGATGTCGAAAATGTTTTTTCACTTCGCGAAAGCAAAACCATATTCGAAGAACAAAATTGGTCTAATGGACATAAAGCACATTAGTTTTGAGATAAATGTGTTCATGTCGCGCAATTTAAAAGTGTAAATTGTGAATAAATTGAGTATGAAAAATTACTTTCGACAAATGCAGTTGGGAAAAAGGCACGAAACTTGAATCCATTAAAATGTCATAACTGTTATAGAGAAGCGAAAACGGAACTAAAAAACAGGCGGAATTATTGATCTACAATTATCGAGCTCATTGAAGAGTAGATTCTCACTGATTTTTCGATGAAAAGCGGAAATGTTGGAATGGATACTGAGAATTTCGAACACACACGTCAACAATTTTTGATCTTGTGCGTGTGATGGTATTTAGTTTTCTTACATTTTCATTTAGACGACATTTGTGACGATGAGCAAGAGAAGCACATAGCCAAAATCAATATTCGTGCACGGAATTACGGGAAGAGAAGTGGAGAGCAGAGATGTTTTTCGGTCAAGATTAGGAAAGGTGAACAGAGAGCGGAAAGAGGCTTTTACAAATTGGCGGAGACTGGAAGCAGTGGTTGTTTTCTGCAATTATAAGATGTAAACAATCGAAAAGCATTTTGGAAGTAATAGAAAATGAATAATTACGAAATTCAAGTCGGTTGGAGAGGAAGAGACCGCCGCGAACTGAAGGCACATTTGCGAAACCATAAATTAAGCGTTATAATTTATAAAATGGAAATTTATGAATTTAGTTTCTCGCTTTTAAAATGATAATTTTAACGATTCGACTTTCCGTTTGTGTTCTTTAAAGTGAGAACAGCAAAAGCGAAAATAATTGAGCCTTTAATTCGCATTCGGCATAAAATAAATGAATTCATACGCTTTGCTTGTCGCGAAAATGGGCGCTATTCACGTTTGAAACACAATTACTTTACTCGCAATGATACACGATGCATATGCATCAGACAGTGTTGATTTCAACATTGTGACAGCAACCATTTTTAATACATTAATAAACGTTTTTGTAACGAGTGCGTTGTTTTTCGCGAAAATGTCACTTCAAGCAATTTACAAATGATAAATGGAGAGCCATAAATGAGCCTCTTTCATAATTTCTTCTTTGAAATCAGGAATAAACACTGCAAATGCTTCATCGAGACTTTTCTGCCGCGCTGGCAATCAATAATCAAATATGCATCTCGTTTACTTTGCTTCTTGACGCTTCGCTCAACCACTGACAAAGAATTATACACCGCTGACAAACTGCATCCATGCATCAACGCGATCACTCAATCTGATTGAACAATGGCCTCTTTTCTCGACTGCCGACATACAGAATCGCCTCGTTTTTACTCTACAGCTTCGCTGACCGAATCACTTATGACTAGCTAAGTCACTGATCGGCTGATCTCGTTGTTCGAATTGGCAATTAGCACAAGGCAGAGAACGTTTGAAGTTTTGTCCACACCGTGCTATTAAACTCGGCTAGAACGCATCACGAGCGTCCATTGCTGGAGCACACCTCAGCGTTGCTTGTCGCACACCTAAAACCACTAAGTTTCAAATGCTTTCGTCACATTAAAGCTTACTCGAGCACTGAGACGCTCACAAACTATCCCGCGGCAGAGAATAGCTCTTCGAATTATATATAGCCACTCGTCAAATCATTGCACAGAGCTTGAAGTGGCGCTGAACCATTTGCGATCTGTTTTGCTCCATTTTGAAATCGAGAGTTAAGTTTTAAGTGGACGCAATAAGTGCCGATCACGAAATAAAGCATTCGCAAAGTTTTTGAAGCGTTGCGACAAGCTAAGCAGTTGGCGATTGTGTTCAGGGCATGTATAGATTCTGAAGTTTGTGAGAAACGCGTTCCGCACAGCGCGTTTAAAACGCAAAGCAAGAGAAGCAATAAGCGAAAATACATAGAGCGCATTCATATCTTTTGTGGTTCTTAATGGATGAGTGGAAAATAAAGAATACAATTAATTATGGTGGTTGAAATTAAACGAGAAACGAAAGAAAACAAAGTTTGGCAAACGATGCTTACAAATGGATCAATTTTTTGTTCACAATTATTCAAAAGAGAAACAATTGTAAATCATTAAAAGTTGAAAAATTGTCTCTCAAATGTCGTCTGTTTTCAGTGTTTCGAAGAGAACAATGAAAAAATGATTTTGGAGAGAAAACGAAATATGCGAAACAAAACAACACAACGATTAATTTATTATAATGATGCGTCGAAAGGAATAATGGCACACTCGTCACTCCTATAATTTTTACCGCGTAATAAATGATTTTTTAAACACTTTAGAAGAAAGTCTATTCGACGTAGTGCGCGACCAGTTCGATTTTTCACAACGGCGAACTAGCTTTCGGCTTCTGCGTTTCTCTTCGATTGCAGCATTCGAGTTTTATTGCTTAGCAAATCTGTACGTAGCGAGAAGATTCGCTCGAGGATCGCTCTCACTCGTCGCAGCTAACGATCGCGTTTCGCCGGCTTCGGAGTCGAATCAATCGCAAAGTTTTGCGAAACAAAATTTATGCCGAAAGAAATCAAATCGTTCAAAAGCAAGAGTGGAAATGAAAATGTAAATTTTGCAGCTACATTCGTAGCGCAAAATGATTGCTAACGATTGAAGTGATAAATGAAGCCCATTTTCTGCACCAACAAAGTGTTTCGCAAAGTTTACATGCAGAACTTTCGAAAAGAGAACACAAAATGTCCACTTCGATAGAAGCTGAGTGCAGTCAGAAGTAGAGGTGAAACAAAAGCCAAAATGAGCGCGTGAATTTCATTTGATCAGCTAACTGGCTATGATGAAGCAGTTCGTTATGAGTATCTGGCGCGTGAAAGATACGCGGACTGTGGAATGGGGTGTGTGGTGTGAACAGGATACTTGTGTGTCGGGTCGTGCCGGCCGTCGCGCCGCGGCATGTATCGCATTGAGCAAACAGTGGAAGAAATGGAAGAGAAGAGGCAACAGTTGAAAAGTGACGAACATTTGCAGACAATATTAATACAAATATGCAAAAGGGAAATGTGTAAATGTCAGGCGAGAGTAATTCATGTAATTTGGGAAGCTTGTCGCAGCAGTAGTTGCATATAGATGTGGAGAGAAAGAGAAAGGATGCAGTGGTTCTCGCTTTTTGAACAAATTTGGAACATTGTGTTGCATTTCACGCGAGAAGCATTTCCTTTACGAGACATAACGCATTTTCATATCGCTTTTTATGGCGAATTTACATGCGACGAGCCGTCTTCGACTTTCATTCGCCTTCTCGCTGCTATTTGCTATGAAAAGAGTCATTAAAAAAGTAAAAACCATTAGTAACGTTATTGTTACCATTATGCGATATACAAGAGGTATAAATATAATAATGTGCTGCGCGTTCAGCTCAGTTATCACATTCACACAGCACTCCGCTCACTGTTCACTTCTTTGGTGAGAAAAATGACAGGAAAACTGCTGAATTCAACACTCGAGCAGCAGTCACGCGATTTGAATATAAATACATTAAACTGAGGCAATCGACTACTTAACTACAATTTTGGTTTCATAAACGTTTTCATCGCTCAAATTGTATATTTAACAGCTAGCAGCTCTAGTCAACGCTCACAAACTAATTGTCGCATGCAAGCACCAGCAATAAAACTTTGAGCAAACATTTGCCAACTTTCTTCTTCAAGAACCACAAAGTGCTGCTTTCACGACACTTCACTGCTCACAAGCATTGCCAATGTTGTGTTTACAAAAACAGAGCCAAGTGCAAAGGTAACACTCGTTGCTTCTTCTCGCATCGAGCGAACTCGATTCTTTCCAAAACAAACAGCGACAACCGATTCCACACTCAGAGTCCGCTTTTGCGGACGCGTGCGAGCGAATGCCTGTCATGGTTTCGCATTAAACACAGTTTAGTTCACAGTTTAGCACATGCAACCCACCGCCAAACTGTGTACTTTAATTCTGAGAAACGTTAAGCAACGAACGGATGAAAACACATGGCTTCATTCGCATAATTTGCATTTCTCCAATGTTCTATTCGAAAGTAATTTCATATTCACTGAAATGAACGTATTCCAGAGGAAACGAGCTTTCACAACTAGTGATCGCTTTTCACCCATTCACTTTTATCTCTATTGTCGCTGTTTCAAAGAACTTTTGCGCCACTTTCGCTCACTTTTTGTAGAATTAAAAATTTAACGCGCCTTCTGCTCAAATTTTGGCGTGCAAACCTAACTTGAGCATCACAGAACACAGAATTACGCCCAAATTTTTACCTATGCAAAGTAGTGAGTTGTTTTTTTAGAAAGTGCTCATTGAAAAAATGCAACATTGTCGGTTATAAAGAAGAAGGCGCTTGTTTGAGATTAGCACTCGTGTTATTCTGTTCGCATCACACAGTCAAACATTCGTCAAAGTTAGACTTGCAATCGATCTATATTCATGCAATAATCGAAAAGCGAGCTGGTCGCGGCAAACTGTGAACAAAGGATGCAAATACATATTATAAATTTGAAAACGCAATATTTTCGAAAAGTCAGTTGCCTCAGTTGTTCAAACCTTCTCAATTTATCACTTGCAAACATTTTTAACAAATACAAAATGTGTACAACAATTTAAAATTAATGCGTTTCATCAGCTGCTAGTCTGAAAACGTATGCACAATGCGAAAAGCTTTCAAATTGCGCCTCGGCGAATGCTTTCATCAGCCAATTTGGATGCTCTTAAAATTAATCAACTTATTCATATTGAGTTCAGACACTCGCTCAAACTTTCACTTTACTCCCACATTTTGCTGTTCATTGTTACAGAGAAAGTTTTCTGCTTTTTCGCGGTTACGCAAAAGCAAATAAGAAATGTGCATTTTTGAACTGCGTGTGGCCTTACCTTTCAAACGTAGTCCAACAAATTAAAGATCAATTTCTAAATTGCATTTGCATTTATTTCTGCAAACTTCAATAGCGACCATTTTTATTTTCAAAATCGGACTCGATTTTTGATTTTACGATCGATTCATTGAACTTGCTCCCCGATTTCTGCGCACACAAACTTGAACATTGAGCGAAGAATGCGCACCGTGTTCGTCTGAATGATAAATGCTATCAAAGAAGTGTGCTTCTTTATGTTTTGTTGTATTCAAAGAGACAATCGCATAGGGTGTGCTTCATTTGAAGTTTTCCATATAAACCAAAGAAAGGGAGATGCGTGTGTTCGCTTCTCTTCTTTTTTCTACACTCAACAAATCGATTTCGAGGCTAATTTAAGCCAGAGAAACGAAAATGATGCACTCCACTCGTAGATGTAAAGCATAAGTCCCAATTCGCAAAGCTGTACGTTTGCCGAACGCTTATTTACGGCGAAGTATTGCGAAAATATTTATTGTACGGTTATTAAGGTAACATTTTTTCTCGAATGCTTTCCACTGCTTTTTAACGCCGACGTTTTCTACTGTTTCAAACTTATTTTCGGCAAACATAAATAAAATTAGAAACAAAAGAAAATGACGCCGTCGTGTGCCGCGAACATTCCTTCCTTCAATTCATTTGCGTTCCTTTGATTAAGCCTATTTAGCTTTACATGTGTTTAAAAGCAATACTTTTTATCACTTTGCAACGAGTGAATTGAAATTTGAATCATTTCAGTCGAAAACAATTTAATCTGTTTCCATCAATAAGTCGCTTCGATTACGAACTGATTGTAGGCACAAACGAGCGGCGAACACAATCGAAGTGTTAGCAAAAGTTAGTATTTCGAGTTCGGTTTGTAATGCGCTGTTTCTGTACATCAATGAGAGCGGCTTTTGGTCGCATTAATCAGAAAGTGAACTTTCGATGCTTGAATCGCTTGAATCACGCGTGAAATGAACATTTTTGCGAAGTTTGAAAGCGAACAAAGTTTCGATGAGCAGTTCGCCGAAAGAGGGCATCATTCGCCCGTTGCGTATAGGAGAAATGGAAGCGTGAAAAGTTTTCAGTTTTTCAGTTTGTTTTTCTCGTTCGCAGAACGAAGCGAATGAAAGCGAAGAAAGCAACTTTCTTTTCTCTTTCTCCAATTTTTCTCACCTCTTTGTGCTGATCGCTTGCGACGAGCGCTAATCTCGCTTCGAGTGAGGCAATCGCTTTCAATGCTGTTAGATGGTGAGATCAGTATAGTGAAAATTTGAAAACATGCGGCGGACGCTTCGTCTCTCTTTGTAAATTGCCGAGTTTAAGTACGCAAACAAAGTATTGAATGGCACAAAGCGAGCACTGCTTTGATTACCAAATTTTGAAAGCGGAACAATCGTTCACAACGGACCTTTCATCTAATTACTGACCATTGAAGCGTAGAAAGCGCGTTTGTTTCGCACGGTCCATCCTCAAATTAACCATTTCAAAATACTTTTGTGCTCAGTGTCGTCGTATCGTTTGATTAATTCGCTACACACACTAAAAGTTTGCGGAGACGCGGAGACAGCGAAGTTTAATGCGAGGGGCAGAAAAGCGAGGAGCAGCGAAGGAAAAGCGGAGAAATATTTCCATTCACTTGATTCATATCTTAAAGTGCCATCATTTCGTTCGACTAACGATCGATTTTGAGAATGCCTGGTTGTGATGAAACAAATAGCAACATTTGCAAATTATAATAATTTGAAACGAGTGGCAACAAAAGAGAGGCAAGCAAAGGTAAAAGGGATATGCGTTCGAGTTTAGCGCAAGAGACAATTTCCTTCGAGAAACCACTCGTTACATTTAATATACATGCATGCCTCATGCCTGATCGCTGCTTCTTTGTGGGCTCGCAAGGACGCTTCCACTCATTCAACCATTTTCGCCGTCTCTTGTTTGTTTTCAACATTTTTTGCAACAAATCACTCGCGAAAGCTCGCGAATCGACCGCACATTACGAATTGGGAACAGATTCGAAACGCTGCCTTTCGCTTCCATTTTCACAACACTCGATTCGTTCTCAGGCGTTTCACACCGCAAATATTTGCCTACAGAACTTGGATTGCCGTTACTCCACTTTCGACACGTGAAAAATGATATCGCAATTTGAAAAACATTTAATGAGCGAAGTTACTCTTTCAAACATCTAGTTTTCCACACTGGCAAAACACAAAGAACATATTTGTCTCGAGACACGCTCGCTATGAGGCAAGAGTTAGGCTAGAACTGAGGCTCGAAAAGTGTGACCAACTCCGGTGTAGGTTTAAGTCGAAAACAATTTGCAGCCTTCGCACGAGTTGTTCATTTTCAGAATCGATCTGTTACGGTGTAATTGTCGATTTTGCATCACAATAAACCGAAACTTGTGCAAAAACGAGTGCAATCAAAGGCAAAAATCAGCAGCGAGAAGATCAGAGAACGTCGAACAGAACCGAAGCTCGTTCGGAGACAATAAACTCCCGTGGGGTTAAGTTCGAAGAAGATGATGCTTTTAAAAAACCAATATAATGATGGTTACAGCCTTGGCGTGGTTTCACCTCAACGGAACAAAGCGTAAAAACTGCTTCCTTCGAGCTCTTCTGTCTTAATAACTTAGCCCGCGCCCGCTTCACTGCCGGACTTCTGGTTTGAGTTTGATATTAAGAAGAGATTTTCAATCATCGAGCTGGAGCATTAAGTCGTTTGTAAAGAGAACTACTTTCTTTTGCCCAAATCGTTTCTTGAAAGGCATTGTGAATTGAACAGGTTAAGCAGCGAGACGAAATTGCAGCTTTGCAGAGACAGCTTCGAGCTTAAAATGAAACGGTTTATTTGCCTGAGCGAAGACTGAGTTTAAAATGTTGTAACATTGAAGAGTCGAGGAGGCTTCGAAACAGATGCTTTGTTTCTCTCTCATAAGTAACGCGGAATAAGCTCTCTCGCCGGCCTACTTCAATAAACATGTCTTGCGGATTTGCAGCGCATTCGAAGCCGAATTTTTCGTCGAATTTGCGTCTCGCTTTGAATTTATTTTACGAGTGTGACAGCGATAATTAAACGTTTAAATTAATGTACGCTGAAAGCGAAATGGAACCAGCGAATTTATTAGGCTGATAGCGGTGTGCGAGCCGAAGCCGGTAATTAATTTTTTGCAATTTAAATCTGAAATAAGAAGTTTGACATAAGGCGATTTTATTTAAATAAACGTTACATAATAAAGAATTATGACAATAAAGAAGGAGATATGCACAAAGCAAAACAAAGAGGCAACCGTATCAGAATAGTGAATGCAAGCACTGCGAGGCTCGTTTAATTGCGCACAATTAAGAAAAACGATCTTTTGACATTAAACATGAGAAGAAAGTCGTCAATTTCACTTTCCTCTTGTATTTGTCACGCGTTCGCAATTCTAATTTCATTTTCTAATTTTGGATTTTATGCTTTCGAAAATCGTATCGCTTAATGCTGCGTTCCCACCATTTTTCTAATCGACTTAATGTTTCATTTCGTTTCGTTGACAAATGAGAATCTTGCTGCTAAATAAAAAGCAAACAGCGAAGAAATGTGTTAAATTTACAAAGAACTCTGTTCAAAACATTCAAAACAAGTCGCATCGCAAACATAAATTTTTGGCAATGCGAGACAGCGAAAGGCTTTTCGCTGCTCAGCTCGCGACAGGCTGCGATTAGCGGTGCCGAATTCAGATACAAGAACATTAGATCGAGAGAATGCCGTCACTTAAGCTAGTTGCTTATTTTTTGCACTACTTACAACATGTTGAAAGCGAAAGGAATTCACTTGCTTCGAATAATCTTAAATTTTCCGATGTATTCGAGTGAGCCATAATGTGTTGAAACAGCAGTTTGCGTAAATTTGGCTAAAAGCTCTCGAGTAGAGGACGGCAGATATCTGAGAATCGCTGCTTAAAGTCAAATTCGCTTTATCGGCATAAGCTTGTCGTTAAAACAGTATTCATTCTCTGCTCGCGATGTTTGCAAAACGTGGCCAACAGCAGCGAACAGCAGAAGAGCAGGTGAACATTTTCGAAAATTCCTGATTACAAAAATCTTCGCTCGCCGACTTCCCCATTAGGCTCAGGGCCCTAGCTATACCCTCTTCGGGATGCGTACGGCAATTAGTGGTAAAAATTACGGTTTTCGATTGCTATTATTGCGATGAAGCTAAACATCTCTAAACATCTCAGCTCTACATTAGTTTACTCAAAAGGTGGTGTCGAGTTTGGCACACATTTTACGATTGTTCCGAGTTGATAGTATTTGCTTTGTTTTCGCTTTCATCTCCCATCTCACTGTTGCAGTTCGCTTGCAAACGCATCTTATTTTCTCGGCTTAAGCTCTTGACTGCAGAGAATACGCTTGTGGCCGAGTTCTGTTTTTGCTTTGCGAGTGTTATTTGAGAATAATGACAGGAACCAAGTCGCAAAAATCGAAGAGATGCAATAATGGATTGGCGAAGCCAACAGCTTTTCATTCCACGTTCTCGATTTTGTTTCATGAGAAGCTGCGTTTCATGTTGCTTCTATGTAAAAGTATACACAGAGAGCGAACAAAGACTCCTCTAAACAATAAGCGTAATCAATAAGAGTTGTGAGCGGCGCATAAAATCAAAATTGTTGTTCAAAGTTTCGCTGTGTTGTTAACGATTGTGTTTCCACACAGTTCTAAATTGAGAACAGATAGGAATTGAGGCTAAAGCCGGAGTACGAGTAAGGAATTTGGTGACAAATGCCGTTTGCTGTTCTGCTTTCGGTGAAATGCGTTGTATAAGATAAGTTCGCAAAGCGGACAAAATTACAATATACGCGGTGCCCGCCTCGCAAAGCTTTCTTCGTGCAAGCTTAGAGAGCGGCGAATTACATGGGATGAGCACAATAAGAGTGAGGGGTGTCTCACCACCATGGAAATGTCGTTGCCCCGATGGTGACTGCAATTTCGCGTTATTAGTGAATTGAGCCGAGATCGGTTGTTTGTGAAGAAATGAGCTGCCCCTCAATCGACCCCATCGCATTCAATTGTCGAGTGTCGAAGTTGTGTTTGTGGCTCTTTCTGCTGCCTCTCGCAGCTAAGTGAAGTGAAATAAACACAACTTTGAATTTGATTTCAGAGACACAAGTTCTTAGAAATTGCACGCTTTCACTGCTACATTTCTGACAGCAGCATCACTTGTGATCGCCGATCGTGATGTGGACACACGGCGCGAATGTCATCCAGTTTTTAGCCGCACTTTGCGCGTCCAATAGAAGCGACAATTTGGCAGGGGCAAGAGAAGAGAGTGCGAAATGACAGCGATGATCGTGAGTGACACTCACTTTCAGCTTGTTTACTCGATGCATTTCGGAAATTTGTGCGCTTTTGTTTCTTCGCGTTCGATCTGTTTGATCGCTCAATTCTATTTGCAATGATGCAAAAACACTTGTGCGAACAAAGTGAGCGCAACTTCCTCATCTTTGTTCATCGCTGCATATTCATAAAACGCATCGCTTTGATCTTGAAAGAGGGTGGATTGAGAACGATGCGTACGTAACAAGCGTACCGTGTACATAATGAGCATTGAATTATTGCGACAAAGTTGTATGCGTTTGTTGTATGTTTTTAAAATGGATGCGAACAGCGAAAATGAATCGAGAGCAGCGAAAAGGCTTTCACACCTCACGGCAGGCATTGAATTTGCATTCAAAGTTCGCGAAAATAATGTATGAATTATACAAATACGCATAAAATGTGTCTTTACGAGAGGAGAACACAAAGTGATCAGCAAAAAGTCGTATAATTCAGCTGCTTTCCATTCATTTCTGTCCATTTATTCGTTTCTCAAACATTTGCATACAATTAGCACGTAAACGTGGAGCGACAAGCGTGTGATGTGACAATCGAGTGTTTCGCAAGCAGCGCTCTGCTGTTAAGTGAACGCTGCTCGATTTACTCTATCTCAATGTTAAAACTGTGTTTCTGTCGTTTTGCACACTTTCTTCGCTCGCACACTTCACTTCACCGATCGACTGCAGTTTGCTTTTCAACTCATTTATAATTGCTGATTAATTACGCAAACCGCGTGTAGTTTGTGTTCGCTGCCAGTACTCGCGAACGCGCTGCTCTGCTCCTCCGCCGCTCTTCTTTGTACCGATGTGCGCTCTCTGCAAAACAACTTTGCTCTGCGATCGATTCAAACCACGATTTATTTCGCGATCGCATCGATTTGCTGTTTGCTGTTCGCGACATGAAACCGACTTCTCATTGATTAACTCGCAATTAATGCCGCAATCGAGTGCGAACAAAAGCTTTTCACACACTCGCTTCGCACAAAGCGCGCTTCAATCAATTAAAAACTTTGCTTACCGCAAACTGATTTTAAAGCAAGTAATTTGATGCTAGCGTTAATTGCATCTCAACTTGTGCGCTCAACGCGCGCTTTATTCAGCCTTATGCACAGAACGCCCGGATTACTTTTTGTTTCATCCTCTCTGCTCAATTAACAAGAATCAAGCGAGAGTAGCCGAGTTGTCACACAATTGCATGCACTGAAAGCGATCGCCAATTCCGCGCTCTGCAATAATGGCTTACACGAGTTGGGGCAGATAATGGTGAAAGCGACGTCGGTAGCGTTGAGAGTGAGCACGGTGGATTGGTGAAGAATGGGAGCACACAGCGTACCTTTTCAGTGCGAGTGAGCATAGTGTAGAAGCAGAGAGCACAAAGTTAAGATCCGGCTGGAGTTGCGGCCTGTGAAGCGGAGGAAGTGACCATTTCACGTTTGAAAGCATAGTCAGATTTATGGCGAATGTTGGCGAAATGCAAGATTTCTGAGAAAATATGCTGAAAACGGAACCTCGAAAGCATCGCAATTTGCATAAACACGCTTTGTTTCGAATTGAGTAACGTTCTCGTCTTCTGCGAACAACTCGTCTTGTGATTGATCGAATCTGCCTTTGACTCGCTTTAAACCCTTTCAAACGAAACTGAGCACAGTTGCGTTCACAGAAGCAGGCAACAAGCACATCCGTCCATTTATCGATTCCTGCGTTCGTTTGACGACAACTGTCATAAAAAGAGTGATTAAAATATCACTCGCAAGAAGCGCTCGTAAACAGAGGCCGTAAAGCGGACAAAGCAACGCTCGTCGTGCTTTCGAGCATCGATTGTTTTATGAAAGAAATGAGCGCAAAGCGCAGCGTAAACGTGCCTCAAGACGTGCACAGCTTTCATTCATTCGAAAGCACGAGCTCGCGTTGCTGCTTATGCCATTGCCGATGCCATTGATCTCAATGACAGATGAGGAGAGCAAAGCCCGTTCAGATTGAAATGACAATGAAAGTGAGGAGATGAAAAAACGAGCACTCGGTTGAGGTACGCTCGCTCTCACAGCGAGTTAGGGTGGAACTCGCAGAATATCGCTGAAACGAGCCATCGTTTAGAGCAGACTGAAAGGTGTAATTTGGGTGAGCAGTTCGTTGAGAAGAATTGAAATTGCGTCCACAATTAGAATGTTCGCAGCGAGTGAGCTGCACTGAGCACAATGCTGGCGAGCTCTGTCCGACCGGAACCGGAGCGCGGTGCGCGGTTGCGGCGCGTTGCGCAACGCTGGCAGGCGATGGCAAGCGATGAAACGTTTGCTGCACTAATTGCGTTTAGCTGTAAAAGCGAAACCAGTTTCAACTGTTTCGGGAAACAATCAGATTTGGTTATTAATTAGGAGCTGGGCTCGGGGCGTTCGACAAGATGTTGCTTGTTTTCGAGTTCAAACTCATTACGAAAGCAGTCTGAATGCAGGTCCTCTTGAAGTCGGAGATAAACCATAAACAAAGTATTCGCGAAAGTAATGAATTCTTGCGATCAGATAGTTGATATGGCGTATAAAAGAAAGCAGTGAAGATTCACAGAAGAAGACAATTTCTGGCGATCGCAGCGATCTATACGAGTCGAGAAGAGCAATGCTATAGGCGCCTTTGCCGTGTCTGTTTTCTGTAATTTACGAGCAGATGACGAAGACTCGATTTACTTTTTTCTTGCTCAAGGCGTGAAGAAATGGGCGCCTTTCAGACTGACCTCGTGTAGATGGAGGAGCCGAGAAGTGACAGGAGGTATACTCCTGATGAGTTGGGGGGAGGCTAAAACAAACTATGAAACTGGAGTAGCGTATACCTACCCTCTTAAGCCGCGGTGATAATTTAGATTGTGTCTGCATGAGTTTGACCATCTAATTTGGGCACGGAGCAAATGCTCAATGTTGAGTTCATCATATCTTGGCTCCAACAAGCCTTCGCAAGCCTTCGGCAACGCACAGCACTCATTCACAAGGCACGAACTGCTCACTATTCCACTTTGCTTCACGTATCTCGGCGAACGCATAGCACTACGAGGCGAGCGAAGCGAGAGCAAGAGATGGCTAATTGCCTCCTCTCTAATTGCGAGTGTGCGATCGCTGCGATCGACGAATAATTACCGCGCGCACGGGCCGCTCGTGTCGAGCGCTCGCCGATCGCGTCTCCGCGGGGCGCAGCAGCGGTCGCCTTTATTCTCGCACACAGACTGCGGCACTCTGCGATGTGGCAATGCGAGTGCTTGCATTAATTTCCATGTCGCCGTCGTGAGCATCGTCTTGAACAGGGGGTCTACGTGCTCGTGTCGCGCGGGAAGCGCATGTCATCAGGTCGACGAAGATCCGCAGCGCAAAGCTACGCATGTCGTGCCATGTCCGCAGTGCGAGCAGCATCCGATGCTCGATTACTCGATCCGTGTCCAGGGAGCATGTCTCCGCAGCCTCCCCTTCATCTTAGACAAGAACGGCAAACTTAATTATATTCTTGTCAACGGCGAGTTGTGAATCACGAATGAAGAGTTGCAATCAAACGCACACAATGAAAGACGGAGAACGGGAGAGCGATGGACGCCGGACGTAGCGCGCGGAGACTCAGCAGTAGTCGGCAGCAGAGAACGGAGAACAACGGCAGCACGGAATGGCAGCTGAAACGAGTGCACACACATAATAAGAATGAAACCACAGTGAAATTCATGTTTTGTCGATTGTTTATTGTAGAGCTATCAACAGAGACATTGATCATACATCGAATTGAATTGCAAATGAGATTCACTTTACAGCCAATTCATAACTATTACCAAAGTTTGGAGGACATCCTCTCCAAAAGTCAATCTCGCGCGAAGCTATGAAGCCACTGTGGTAGGAACAAAGATGCGATCGTTCGAATTCAATCCCTCGACCATTCTCTCGATGTTTTTCAGTTCAGGAACAGGAGATCGTTCCGCAGAACCGGAACTTGAGAGTTGGCTCCCCGCTTCGTCGATACCCAGTTTCACTGATATATTGCCTTCGTGCGGTGAACAATTATTATTGCTCAACGGAGACATAGAGTCATGATGTGTCGTTGATGCTGGTGATGCGGTTCCGTTCATCAGTTTCTCTCCTGTCGAACCTGTTGGCGAATGTGGTCCGTGAATGTTGTTTCCTTGCTGATTAAATATTTGAGCGTTGCTATTATTGTTGAACAGAAACGGCCGAATGCCGTACGGAAAGAACCTATGTCCGAGTCCGGAGGCCGCGGCAGCTGCGGCCGCCACTTTGAACCGCTCCGCATGGTGAGATAATGCAGCATTTACTATGTCCCGGTTACATGAAATGTCCGGCGGTTCGGGAAATGCCTTACTTGGGGTAGTCGATATTGATGAGTCAGACACAGTTGCACGCACATTATTTGACTCACTGGTAGCTGTTCCTGTCAAAGGCACATGATCCTGGTTATTAGCGATTCTCGTGTTTGTCAGGTCACCGATGTAGGCACTGAGGACTGCCCGTGGGTCGATACCCTTTATGTCCAAATCACTAGTCGGAGGCAAGGAACTTTGAGATAGTCTCATTGCTGAGGAAAAGTCCAGAGGATGGAACCCCAAAGGAGATGCGAACAGCGGAAATGACACGGTTGAGGGCGGAAAAGGAGATGAACCACAACCAAATGCTGAGCTAGTGCACGCCGAAGATGCCGATCCTTGTTGGTGGTGGTGTCCGATGAATGGCGACCAAGTGCTGCCCAGGCTGGCGGCCGCCGCGGCTGACAGCCTGGCCACTGCGGCAGCTTCCTCGGCAGCGGTGTTGCCGCCTGGCAATGGTCCGCCTGCGGTGCTGGCATAGAGCCGTGGAATGACCGGCGGTAGTCCGTACAAGAGACTGCTGTTCAAGGAACCAGTGTAACTCAGTTCAGGTGCGTTGTGGTCACTGCACCTGTCGCCGGCAATGGCACTCTTCACCTCGTTGTCCTTTGCATCGGATTCTGGGGGAGAAGAGAGCGTCAGAACGGATTCGCGACTGACGTTCACATGCAGAGCACATTCCACGCCGCTACTGGCCGACTGCCGATGATGCCTGGTGACCGCGCTGCGAGTGAAACTCAAGAAGCGCGACCGCAAACGTAGCCGAAAATAAACAGTGAATTGTAAATTGTGTGTTTAAAAATGCGGAGAGAATTGCGAAAAGGATGCGAACGGCATAAACGAGAGAACGACACAGGGGCGCTTGTCGCTGCAATTGCTGAAATAGTTTCGCTCACATTCATTCGACCGCAATTTGCGAAAGCAAACATCAGTAATTAGTTGTTGTTCGCAAAAAATAACTCTGCCGCGAAACGATCTCTGCTCGGCTTATTTTGGAACATGCAAAGCATCGGTGTAAACGAAGACGAGTGACAGCCACCCACAAACGCACATTCTCTAATCAGACTTTACAAGGTTTCCATCTTTCAATTGTATAATGATCAGCTTTCTTTCATACAATATGTAAATTAATGCATCACTGCTCCGAGCCACGGATCGTATTACTCTCTTGTAAGGCTGCCTGATGAAGAAGCGGGCATCAAATTGGTCTCTGCTCACTATCTCTTCTCTTCTCCTCTCTTCTGCTCGCTATCAACGATCGCAAAAATCGTGAAACTTGCGAACACAACCCACCAAACAATGCAGAGACGAAACCAATTTCTGGCTCAATTTAAATTTCAGCAACACTCGTAACTGATCTCGTCTTGGCAGCGTGGCAGCGTTCACTTCTGCACACACACCATTCGCAACAGCCGATTTGCTGTGCACGCATCTTTGATACGAATTCGATGCTGCATCGAAAGTGACCGTCATTACATGTTACGGTACACTTAAGCGCAGTGAAATGATGAAACTGTTATCCACAAACTGATGGAAAGCACACGCAAATAATCTTAAACATTGGTCGCTCGTCAGACACGAGTTGGCGCCGAAAGCAGACTGATCGAGTGAACGCGAGCAATTAATTTCGGTTCGCGTTATTCGTGCTCTTTACGAGCGATTCGCGGAATGGTGCGACTTAATGAAAAGGAAAATCTGAGTTTTGTCAATCGGCGGTCGCGTAAGCATCGCTTCTGTCACAAGTGTATACGCGAGCAACTAATTTGAAGTCGCTTCACTTGCCAATTTGCAACCTCTTTTAAACATGACAATCCGAGTGCGGAATTCGCATGCAGAGGATGCGGGATGAGATGCGGAATAAGCGGAATGAGCAGAGACCACCGCGAGCATGAAATCGCGCGATGTCTTCATTCGGCATAACGAGCATTTGTCGGACGAAAGCAAAACATATGCGCTCAGATGGATAGATGCATCGCGCGTGAATGCATCGATGGGAGGGTTGGTGAAGGGACACTTCACTGTTTATGCAATGATGCAAAGCGAGAGCAGAGATGAGCAGAAACCGCATCCATTAGGTTATTGCGAAGATCCCAGCGGTGGCGCATCTTTGTGTAATTCATACGCTGCTCGCAAATTAGATTAACGCGACAACAAAAGCAAACATTAGCCTACCTTCTAGTTTTTCCACAGATGCCCCTCCACAAGGTAATTTCCGCGCAGTATTGCCAGCAGGAGATTCATCATCGATATCTAACCGCTCGTCATCTTCGTCTGAGTAATCGGCCGCGCCGGACTTGTCTCCATTGTCTTTTAATTTATCCTGTTGCCCTGCAGAAGAACATAAGTTGCGCATCTCGCTGTCGCTTTCATAAGAGACCGACCGACCAGGACTACTCAGGTTTTGCGCTATCAGTCCCCTGCGAGAATGAAACATCGCTTTCATTGCTGCTTCTTAACTAGCTGAATATTGCGCAATCGGCATTTGCATTCAATTTTCGCTTTTCGCGCAATTAAATGCTGTAAATTTGCTCATTTGCTGCTGCAACGTGCAGACGATGCAAACGATGCAAACGATGCCGAACGCACTTACTTCTTGCTGCTCCTTCCGGCGCCAGTCTCTCGAAATCCTTTCGCGAAAGGATTGTTGTCTATCTTCAGTTTAGTAATCTGCAGAAGCGAACGGTCATTGAGAGCGACAATTGAGCTTCTTCAGTTACCTTCTCGTTTTGATATGCAGTCACGGCGATGAACTCTGTCTCTTTGAAGACGTAAGTTCTGAATGTACTGTATGGCAATTTGAGGAGGTCATTAGCTCTGACTAGATGAAAACGGGGCTGATACTTGTGCATTGAGTTCAGAATTGTCTAAAGAGCAAAGAGCAAAGTCAGTGTATCACTGTGTTGCTACGCACGGTACTCACAAATCCGTGTTTGTCCGCAATGTTGTTGGTCAGTTTCAACTTATGAAATGAGACTGTTTTCTGCATCCATTGCTCACCGGTGCTCGGTGAGTCCGGGTGTATGTACATTCGCTTGGGCATCTCCGGGTCAGCCTTTCCTGCCATCATCCATCGTGAGTTGTGGAACTTGTACCTGCAATCGTCCGCAGCGACAATATCCATCAGCATGATGTACTTGGCCTTCTTGTCCAAGCCCGAGACGCGCACCTTGAACGGGGGAAACATTCTCCTGCGAACGAAAGTGGCGAGGTGAGAGCGAGAGCAGAGAAGAATGTCCGAGAGCGCGCCTATACCGCGGCGGCCTCGAGTCCGGCGTTTTGGATCTATACGCGCGAGATCCCTGGCCTGCGAGGTAATGCTATATACCCATAGGGGCAAACCTGCGTCATATTGTGAAAGGCAGGTCCTGCCCCTTGTTTTGTTAATAACCGTAGCTTTATGCACCACCCGAATTATGTCTAATCCTCCGCTGAATATGTGTGTGCGGAATGTGTGTGTACTACTTTTGTGAGAGAATTTGACATATAATAAAGAATCTTTTCAATTGGCTGTCAAGCGTCGTTAGGGTTGGTTCGGCTGTATGTACCTTAAATTATGTTCATATCGCGGAGTGCGGACAAAGTTACAGCGTTACACGTCGAGCGATATTCATAAATGCTTGCATCTCTGCTCGTCCGTGAACGCATTCAATTCATTCAGAAGCATAATAATGGTGTTCACAATTGCATACCTCTCATTTGATTTGTCATCTTTTGTTCTCGACGCAAAGCCGTTTTTTATGCACACAAGTAATCAATTCATATTTCTACGGGAAACAAAATATCCGCAATCCTCTTAATACTCCAGTCTTTGTCTCTTTTGTTAATGGATTCACGTTGGCTCCATAACAACCTAACAACCGCTGTCCTTCTCGCCAGCCTCTCAGGAGCGAGCGACAAGACGAAAACATATTTTTTCGCCAATTTTCAATTACAGCGACGACAGATGCTTCGCCAATCTTTTCACCATTCTTTCTGCTTTTCAATTTCATGTTTGCATTCATGCTTTCATCGACTGCCGCCTCATCACCGGACACCGTTGGCCCGCCTGAGCGATTTGCCCAAATTAATGAGCGTTCGCGAATGATATGCGATGCTCGCGGGCTAATTGCTCTCTGCGCTCGCTGCAGATGCAAGTTGCACTCATCGGCAGCGGTCGCCGAGCAGCAACGATTCAATACGGTGCCCACCGCAAAACTGTTTATTATACGTTTTTCGAAGCAATTTGAAATAAAATACATGCCGATACTATCTAAATATTAGGGTGTTGGAAGACGCTCTTTGCGCAGCCAACTTGTTATCGTCGACACCTTCATCCTTTTCATCTTTCTTCATATCGCCACCAATGCATCGTTTGCAAATAAGTATCATCGCGAAATGCTTTCTCGAGTTACGTTCGAGAAACAATCGTTGAGCCACTATTTTCGGCTCGTTTCGATCTACTTTCAGCTCGTTTGGTGCTCGCGTTCTGCTCTCTCCCTTTCGCTCTCCTCGCTGAACTCGCTGCTTCTCTCGCGCAAGCATTGCCTGCACTCAGCAAACAAGTAACTTAGAAAAGCAGCGGCAGTCAAATGGACTTTGCGATGAAATGCGAGAAGTGAGAAGCAGTGCTCTTCGTCCGCCGCTAAATGCGATACCGAGCTTCGCGCGGCGAGCATTCTGTTTACCGGAAAAGGCAGATCGCACGCAAAATCTTTTTGCGAGCGCATTCAGATGCAAACACTTTCAACGCTCTCGTAATTGCTGTGTCAGATTAATGAATGCAAATGCGCTCTCCTTAAAATTAGCTTTGAAATTACGTTTGCTTAAAAGCGATTAAATCTTTTGTATCGACAGACAGCAAAAGTGGCTTTTCACCATGCAAACGCCAACAGCACGACTCAATGCTCAATGTAATGAGCAGCTTTCGACAAACAATGCTTCGATTCGTTAATTAATTAAAGTTTAATGTCTTCGAGAAGAGCGGAGAGCCCAGTTGAGAGTGAAGCGCATTCAAACGCTAATTGACAGCGGTGATTGCAGAGCAATAAGAAGCAAATGAAAATACGCGAAACAAAAGCGATCGATGGCGAAGTGAGTGCGTGCAGTGTTCGTGTTGAAGCGATCGCGAGAAGCTGTCGGCCACAAGAGTCGACAGCGGAGATGCCTCTCTTCTCTCTTGTCTTATCTGAAATTTTAATTTGTGAGAAACGAGCAAAAGTTAATTTATGCTCAGCCGGTGTCGAAACTTAGCTCACTTCGTGTCAGACATAATTCACGAACCCTATCGAGACTTATTGACTCAATCTGCAGATGCAGTTTGCCGGCGCTGCTAAGCACGCTCGTCGCGCACACAAACGCAGAGCAAACGGATCAACAAATGGTCAGAGAGCGAGATTCGCGGCTCTGCTCGCGAAACGAAACGAGGTGCGAATTATTTGCGCTCTTTTAATGACTCGAGAAGCAGAGAAAGCCAAGAGCGAGCGGCGCAGCGAGAGAAAAAGAGACATTTCACAATTGAGGAGCGAAGTCTGAAAGAAGAACATTGAGAAAAAGTTGAAACCGGAGACAAAGAGACACGTCCCACAATGTGGCTGCGGGCAGAGTGTGCAATCATTGCATTGCTGCCTGCTTCTGCTCGGGTTGCAACTGTTGAAACAAAAAACGTCTCGAATCTGGCTAATGGATGCATGCTTGGCGAGAGTGGATCGCAGCGATAGATGCTTGCGACCACTGCGAGTGCACTCGTATGCGCCGCAGCCACGAGGGCAGTGAAATCAATTCGCTGAATCGAGGTGAGCAGTGATCGTAAGAAGAAAAGTGAAGAGCGAAGAGCTCAATGATACACCTGTTTATGAATTTGCATTGTTCATTGAGAGGCGAGACTGGAGATAGTTGCTGCAATGAGGAGCAAAGCAAGCAATACACAGCACACGAATTCAGCTTTCATCGCCTCTCAATTAATCAAACGGAAAATTAGAAATCGCCTCAAGAAATGTGTTTGCAGTGATTAGCTTCACACCTGTTAACCTTTAACACAATAACAGCAATTTGGCACCTATTTTTCGATTAAATTACGTAAGAAAATATTGTCGCACCGCAATCAATCAATTCGTCCACGTCTCAATCACGGACGCAGCCATTGCGAGGCACTTTCGCAACCATCATCGGACTAATCATTAAACAACCATCAAAAGGACCTTAACTTTGCCATTTGCAGCGCAATTTAAATCTTCATGTTTTTGCGACAATTATCAATCGCTGTAATTCGCTGCAATTTGCCAGCGCCAAACGCTGCATACGACTGATGCTCACTTTTCGTGACGCATTAACCGAAAACGGGTCCGAATACAATAATTCGCCATGTTTTACTTTGTCACAATTGCTTTCGCGTAAACACTGTAATCATCAGCAAACGGATCACCGGCGCGGTGGCAATCGGTCCGTGCATCGCGAGTGCATCTTTCGCTTCAATACAAGACGATCGCGGGGCAATGTTTGCGGGGCAGCGATCTTCTCTCTGCAGTTTCTTAATTGAATTATGCCACAGCGTAATTGCGAGCTTCGCACGGGGCGACGGCAGATCGGATTAGACACCGCACTGCGATGTGCTGCTCTCGACTCGGTGGCAAGGGTCACGAGATGCTGTTCACTTTTGCGAAACGCATCGCTGCTGATAACAGGGTTATGCTGGCTTGACACGCAGACCCCGCGACCCCTCAATCCGATCGAGCACCCTGCAGATGAATATACATCCAAAGACATAACTATGGGCAGAGAAGTGTCCTCAACACAGTCGCAGCGTAAACTAGCAGTTTGCTCTAAATTATCATTCACTCCAAGCGGCGCCCAAGCGGCGGCTTCTCTGATCCTGGTATTAGCAGTGAGCAGCAAAGAGCGGTGATACGTCGTCACTGTTTCTTCTTCGTCTTCTTCGGTCGCATCTCTCCGCTCGAGGCTCTGTTCATACGAGACCCTACTGCACGGCTCAATGGTTTCATTGCACACCGCCGAAACAAGCCGCAGTAATTGCGTGCCTTATAGGGTATTCAGAGCCCGAGAGCACACAAAAGCGAGGAAAGCGCGGAGAGCGGATCGCACAGCAAAGCGCAGTCGGCCGACGCTGGCAAACACGAGTGTGTCATCCACTGTGCGAGCCTTCTAAGCGGTGTCATTGTAGCGACGAATGCATGAGACGTGTCTGTCGCCGAAAACATATGCAACTTCGCATCATTTAATGAAGTGTATAACTTTTGCCATAAGTGTGTGTTTGACTTTGCCAACTTGCACCAACTTTGCCATGCAGCAGCTCGCAATTGGCGAACAGTTCGCTCCGCGCCGTGTATCTGCTATCGATCGCCTGGTCGCATTCATTGCACTCCGAGCTAAGAGCACTCGCAACGAGACCAGCGAGCAAACGAGTAACGCACCGCGCGTCCACCATTCTCACAGTCGCAGACATGTCGTCTTTGTCGACGACACATTAACTGCAATCTCGACGAAGGCAATAAAGTGGACGGCAAGTGTCATTAAATGCGTACACCTGCAACAGCGAGTACAACTGCGCTCGCAGTAGAGTCTGCTTTGTTTTACGCTATTTCCCTCCTCTCCTATTACCGTCTATTAAGCATCAGAAGGTAAAACCAATTTCCTGGACGTGACACCAGGACAATGAGACGAGAACACGGCCGAGACAAGCGGGGCAGATGCAGCCGACTCCGCTCGCTGGCCGTCGCACCACTCTAAATCACTTCTATAGGAGCGTGCGACGTGTAACTGTTCTATACAACAGTATCTGCTGAATATCTGCTCGCAACTGTTGTTGCCAATAATGGCTTTATCGAGAAATTGAAAGACACGCATTTCCTTTCGCGATATGTTCGCCCGCGGCCGGAGGGCAGTCTGCGAGAAAGTGCTGCTCGCCATTTACTCGCGCTCTTCCTGCTGCTGTGACAGCATTAATTGAGGTGCAGGCATCGGCGAGATCGCGACACAATTAGCAAGAAGTCGCTGCTGCGGCGTGGACGGAGCAGCGAACGCGAGCGGGCTCAGTGCCGACGCGCAGACCGTGTGCGGTGCCCCGAGTGCAGGCTGTGTACACACGATTGTTTGAGCGCTTGTGTGGTCGAGCGTTTGAGCTGTTGGGATGCGCTTCCAATTAACATTCCTCAAACATGCGAACCTTGATTAAAATATCGTTTGTTGACGTGATTCATTTTGATTCATTTAATGCATTCGCTTAATACACGTCACCATCATTACGTCAGGATCGCAGCCCGCAGCGATCCGTGCTCCAAATGCTTCTCGAGTAAAGAATATTTGCAACTATAATTAGAGAAGAAATACTCGCATTCATTGAGAGAAGAAAGCTAAATGCTGAGGAGTGGCGCACACTTTGCAATGCAATACGATTTATAATCACCGTTTGGCAAATAACAGCGAACAACAGGATGCGGCGGGCTGTGCGCGGGACGCGACCCACGCGGACTGCTTGCCGGCCGCACTGGTGGCTGCCGCGTCGCACGCAACGTGTGTGTCGTGCGAAACACACCTCTTCGCCGAGAGCGGGCAAAAACCAACATTGCCTCTGTGCGTGTCTCTCTGTTTGCATTGCGAGTCGCGAAGACATCGAAGTGTGCCATTGACGACATGCAAATGGCAAATCAGTCGAGCGTGAATGCAGCACTCACACTGATCGCAGCCTTTCGCACGACTCGACTGACCATTTTCTGCGATCGCCGCTCGCGACGGGGTTCAAAGAGTGCACAATTACACGGCCACGGTTCATAACCGCGGCCGGAGAGCCATTGTCGCGAGTGACTCGCAGTGACCGCTCGCACGCAGGAGGCATCGTTGCGAGTGCGGTGTAACCAAGTGCCAAACACTAACAATCGCTGTTTGCGAACGCATCGCGCGTTTAAAACAAGAGAAAGCAAACTACTCACTGAACAATAACTGTCGCCATCGCAATCGCGTCCATTGCACACTCTATACTGCCCTATTAACTCCCGACGCCCGCGGCTATTTGAACAACTCGTCAGGATAGTGAAGGAAATTGAAGGGCTCGGTTTGGAAAAATGATAGGTTTCGGCTTTAAGCATATTTGTATAGGCCTTGTTTTGGGCATAGCCCTGTCATGCATTGTCTTCCAAATAATGGACACCACTGTTCGATACAAACTCGCACAGCGCGATCACTTATAGAGCGAGTATAGGCACGCCGCGCTGGGCTGCGGCCACTGCGGACACATGCGAACCGTCTCCGGCTGCAGCACGACGAGGCATCGGACGAAGCAAGCGAAGCGAAACAGCACCTGAAGGATATTAAATTATTCGAGGCCTTGTCTAGTGGCGAATGCCCTTCGGTCGCAGTCCGACGGCTGCCGCGAGGCCGTAATTAACATGTAAATTGTTTGTTCGCAACCGCTACCGACTCGAGCAACGAGCGTCGAGTGACGGCTCCAATGTTGGCTGAGTAAATACTTGGAATGAGTGCGGCCGCGGCCAGAGACAAAGCGATGCGGCATAATGAAAGAAGAGTGTCTGCAGATTTGGTTTGCTTAAGTCAAATGGGCGACAGACAGCAATATTGAGCCTGTCTCCGCTGCCGAGAACAATGAGAGGATTGTGAACGTCTGCAGCGATGTCACCTAATGCTCACTGTGTCTCACTGCGCTCACTGTTCTATGCCCCTTTTGCCGCTTTCAAGCATTTGTCCGAAAAGGCATCCCGTGTTACTTCCTCCCCGATTCTTCGTAAAGATGCGATCTCTTATAGCGATCGTTCACTTAAGCACTCAATACCCTTAAACTCGTCTGAGGACAGCGTTAGCACTCACCTTCCCGATTTGGTGATAACCATCTCCGTGCCCAGCGAGTGGAACTTTTCCCAAAGATCCTTCGACTCGAGACTAACTTTCGGATCGTCCTCAACGCCGTCGTCTTCAGGCTCGAACGGCCTTACAGCAGGACCTCCAAGCGAGTGTGACGCCAACACGTCTTCAGCAGTAATGATCGGTGAAGTTCCTGCTGAGAATGGTGGCGGAACTTGTCCTGGCAGTTTGCCGAACAGACCCGGCATCGGTCCGAATGCGGCCAACGCGCTTAGGTACGCGGACTGCGTCGGCTGCGGCCCGCGATAGTTGAAGTCTGGTCGCAACAGGAACGGCTGTTGATAAGCCATTTCACCGAATTCGTGTGCTGGACAAGGCTCTACATCGAGGCTAAATTTCATGGGGCTTATTAGTTAACACCAAGCTGTCTCTGCGCTTATCAATCACTGCACGCACAAACGAAGAGTGTCCCGAGTGCCGATCCCAGTGGCCGACGAGCGCGATTCGAGGCATAAAGCTGACGGCGATCGATGAACTCAGGCGAAATCACTGCGGATGGCAGCGGCTGAAAAAATAAGTGAGAGAGCGAAGCACTCACTGCACGGGCATACCTAGTGTCCGGCCGCGGTCACTGCGGTCGCGCGACACGAGACGGACCGCGAACGTGGCGAGAGCGAGTGAAGCGAGAAGAAGCGAGAAGCAGTGGCGAAGTGGGATCACTTGCGATCGCTTGCGATCACTCGACTGCGAGACAGCGACTGCACTCGGCACACGGCGAGCACATGAGTGCAGATATAGAGCCAAGTGTCTCAGTGTTCGTTCTCGCTGTTGTCGCAGAGTCTCTCAGTTCTCAGTTCTCGCAGTTCTCGCGATGACCGAGTGTCTGCAGAGATGCTTTCTCGTCAGGCTCACGTGCGAATCTTTGGTACGAAACTGTGAACAGTAATACAAAAACTGTTAGAGGCTGCTGTTTACGTGTTACTAAGCAGGTTTCATTGTGCCCATCGGAATTGCTGCAGGCGAGAGACGTGGCAGCCGACGGTGTCAGCCAATAAAACGTTCACTCACCACTTGCCGATCGAATGTGGCTGCCTTTGGGTGGAGTGTGAACGCAGGTTCTGTTCGCCGAGCGCTAGCTGCACTCCTCCGCGCTCATCTCTGTTCGAGTGATGCGGTCGCTGCTCGCAGCATCTTCGCTCGCATCTCATCCGCAATCCGCATCTCGAGCTGCCGCTGCTTGCGAACGCTCCTCGCTCTGCAAATTGTTACTATGGTGCGTTCTTTTCGGGCAGCGAGCAGCAGGAGAGCAGAGATGAGCAGACATATTTGCACTAATCTTGTTTAAAGAGCACGCATCGCTGCGTAAGCATCATATGCAACCTCCTGCAACTCCTCCGCCATCATCTTCTCCATTATCAGTCGACGCTAGCAGCCGCGAGAACTGCACTTATTTCATTATCTTGCGCTTCGCCATCGACGCGGACAGCGCGGGCTGCGCGGCACCGCACCGCTTGCGGGCTACGGGAGAAGAAGCACGCCCAAGTGGGACAGAGCGTCGCGAAGCGTGCTTTGGCACAAAGCGACGTAATTTTTTGTAAACAAGTGCGTTTCGCGGAAACACGAGCTAATTACAATGGATTTGAATGGCAGCAACGGCAAGCTATGCTCGCGATGATTGTGACACAAATTGATTCGCTTAAAAGAGAAATCAAAACTGCGGCTCACAACAATGGCCCTCCGTGCCCTCGCTGCCTTGCCTCATTCATCGCTCACTGCAGCCATGGAATTGGATAATTGATGTATGTTATCGAGTGTATCGCAGTCCGTAATTATTGCGTGATGAAAAATAAGTTTAGTTTACTGATCGAAGCATTTGCCCCTTGCCACACACAGACACACGTACATTCTTTGCACATTCTTCCACAGACTCTCTATCAGCAATTATCATCTTCTTTGAAAGCAGTCGCTTTTTATTCGCGAGTTAACGATTATTACGCAAAATTCTTATTCTGATGGCGCGATAAGCGCTTCTCACAACGGTTCCCGCGATCAGTGTTGGAAGCGATAGTGTCTTTGCGGCGATAGGAATTTACGTGTCGCTCGACTCTCGAAACGCTCGAGAAGCGCTTTGAAGAACCTGCGGCGAGCGGCATCGGCGATGCTCTCATTAACGCCTGGTCAGATAGCTTTGCATAGCTGCAAAGCACTGCGCTCATCTCGTCTTCTCATGTTGCTGCTGATTAAATGTTGTTGTTGTCAGCTGTATGTTAATTCATTGATTATTCAACATCCATTAGAATCACTCCCAACTAATTACGAGTAATCACCGTTTTTAAACAACTGAGCCTCGAGCAATTGCTGAACGTACACATTAACAGGGTAGACTTTGGTTGGTAGTACACAAGTAGTTCTTCACTCCCAAGCAATTTACTCTCTATTAGCTCGCGCAGTCCTCGGAGTCCATCGAAATTAAGCTTTCATCGAGACTCGCTGCCATCCATAAAACTTAAGTATGACTTCGCATTTATTGCGATCGCATTTATTCTATTATCGACTGAAAGATGCATAAAGCAAATGTGATTAGCGTTATCCATTATGCGTTAATACGGGAATTTGACCACCTTGTGTTTTGCTGTGCGCAAATCCACTCGCGTATAGGGTTACTTCGCCCGATTGCGGCTATGGCTTCTTTGCATGGATCTGCACAGGGAATTCGCGATTGTGTGATGATTTGTCACCACTCGGTGCGATCTATATGCCGCTCGATGATAGATTCGTGTGCGAGCAGAGTTTTTACTCATTTGATGTCCTCAAAGCTCACTTATTTCGTATCCTGCTGTAAACAAAATTTGTTCTTAACACGCAAAATGGAATTACGTCCATCTGAACGAGCAGCCAGCGTATCCTCGCTGGTAATCACTCGCCACCAATTCGAGGCCCGTCTTCGTGGTTCTCATCTCTTTGCAGAGCAGTTTATGCAAATCGCGGTTCGCAGTTCGCTATTATTACTTCCTTTGTATTTTAAGCAAATTCGGTGATTATAGCGATGGCAAATGTTTACTGAATTTGCTTGAATGCAGTAATTACCGTTTTCATGGAATAAAAAGCTGGCAATTTTTGTTCACATCAACAGTGTTCAATCCGATGCCATTACGCAATGTATAGGATATAATAAGTATTCAGATGAAAGTGACTTTGGGTGGCATCAGAATGGCACAACCTATAATTACTGATGCAGTATTAAGAAGCGAGTCTGTGTGCGATCAGAGTTAATGTCCTGCGCTCGTTAAGCAGTGATTGATACCAATTTATGCGTTAACACCGAATCGTGTACATCTTCATTACAGCGTTACATCAACCAGCGATACATGCATCAGCTACATGCACCGCGTACATGCATCGAGCTTATGTCCATTTTTGCCATTCAATTACTGCACACAATGCATGTAAAACTTTAATTGCGGCTTATGGCCATCGAATCCTTTAAGGCAGACTAGGAATGCAGTCTGCATTCGATATGAAATATAAGAGCTGATTCAATATAAAAACCGCAGGAGCACGGAATCATGTGATTGCTTTTGGTTGCGATTTTAAAACCGAAACCACGTCTACAAACGTACTATTATCAAATAAAGTAATTTTTTACAAAACAGACTTTCTGCACAAAGGACCGCAGCTCTCGTCGACGACAGGAGTTAATCTTCAGGCCACACACAGGGTGGTCATAGGATAGTTTCTCAGAATCTCATTACATCTGAGCAGAGACTCAAGTAATTACTGCTCAAACAAATATAATCAATACCTATAAACACTTGCCGGACTCTTAATCCGCGATCGCATTCCGGCCGACTCAGCTTCTCGAGTCGCTCTGTTCCGAACCCTTTGCATTAATTGTTCGCCATCGCCATCAACTCACCACCAGCATAGAGTGACATCACCCGAGATCACTTGTATTGATCAAAGCAATTAGGCTCGAGATTCAATAGAAGTCTTTGTCTGTTGCTGATCAATATGGCGTTCTTTGATCGAAAAGAGCTCGTTTGACAAAGCAGAGCGAACACTGCGATCGCTTGGAAACGAAGGCGATGCCGAACTGCTCGCGATCATCTCCGAGATAAGTGTTTCGGTGAGTGGTCACAGCGACAGCGATGTGACCACTCGTTGCCGTTACGAGCTCGGTAATGCGATCGAAGCGATGATAAGTCGTGCTGAATCTGCTCAGCGCTCTCCAATTGTGCCGTCTGACCCTCAGCACAAGTAATTCATTTCTTGAGTAACTGTTTCATGCTTTTAAAATGCAATCTGTACGCTGCGGTTTCGGCATCGCATTCATTGTTCACAGAATTGCGACGCGTGACAAATGCTCGATAAATGGTGCTCTGTTCGCACCGAAATATGCAAAAATTGCTGCACAGTTATGTCATCGCGAAGAACACGCATCACTTTAATTGTTTAAATAATAGATGCTACAAGATATTAGATCGGCGAATCGCTCTCACCGCTCTAATGAGCGCTAATATCTATTTTAGGCCTCAGATAACTGCTTTCCTCCGAGTTTCGACAAAGAACTTCGCTCACAAACAACCATTTTCATTAAATATTGATATTTTCGTGAATACTCTCATTCATTCGATGCGCTCGCCTCCCTCTCTGCTCACGGCTTTAATTATTCGCTTTCTTCTCTTTCTCTTCTCGCCTAATTGCACTGAATCAAGAGTCCACTTCTAGCGTTTCACTTCTCTCGTTCACAGCGATGTGTTTAAACGAATAAATGTGTCTTATGCAGTCGTTGCGAGAGTCGCAAAGCGAAAGCTGTGACCGAGTTATCTTTGCATTCGAAGCACCATCGAAGCAGCGAAAGTCGATAATTCATGTCTTCGCTCACTCGACGAGCGCATTTCGAGCCGCTCTCTGCTGAATGACCTCTGCGACGGTTTGTGACCACCAAACTTTTGGGAGAGCGGTTGAATCCTAGAGGAAGAGCTCGAATTCGGCGCATCGAGTTCCGGTATTGTTTGAATCCGTTTTCTGTAAATGCTCGAAATGCAATTTGCCAATTTTCGTGCATTAGTTCCGTCTTTCGTGACACTCGCATTAATTTGCAACATATCGACGTCTCATCGCATTGTAAGCTTGCGTTCGAGATTTGCATTTGCACAGAGAGTGAAAAGAAGCGAAAAGAGCGAAGTGCCCAACGTTTCAAATGTTTCGCTCTCTCAGTTTCGGCGATCACTTCGAAGCAATCACTGTCGAAAGTTTTGTCACTGGCCTCAGGGCTGCGAAATTCTGCGCACAGTGTGCTTTGCGATTAGATCAGTTGCGGCAAGCATCTCGAAAGATGGCTTCGAAGCTGCCTCCGTGAAGACGTTCAATAAATGTGCGTCGAGTGTCGGTGAAATGCATGACAAAAGATGAAAGTGTGCGAAGATGAAGAAAGTGGTGAAAACAATCGACGAAAGCGTTTCAATGCACGCTTCGAATCATTTCACATCCATATTCATTTGTTGAATGCATTCACATTAAAGTACTGATCTGCACACTGCGCTCCGACCGAAACCGAAAAGAAGTGCTCATCCAGCAATTTGCAAATGAAACGCTCGTTTTAACCTCTCATTACGACAATCGCCGTAAATAATCGCGGCTAAAGAGTTGTGGCATCGCAGACCATGTTTACGCATGGATCCGATGCAGTGTTGTGGCTTCATCACTTCAGCCCTCGCGGCGTATCTCAACGGATGCGTCTTCTTTCGCTTATTATCAAAAGCAGTTTCGGTTTGCGAATTCAATAAAGCGGCAATTAAGAAAAACAACACCGAACTTAGCAATGCTAATCACTCCTCTTCACCGAAATTAGACTTTCAGTTTGCTTTCGTCGAAAGCATCCTTTCGCTAAGTTCCGAACAATGGCGAGTCTCAATTTTTGGACAAACAGAAGGCGAGCGGAGAGCAGCGTTTTGTGCACGTCAAGAGAGCCTCAATTTAACTTCGACTACTCTTCTCTTCCGTCGTGGCACTGGAAACAAAGAGGATAGAGTCCGCGGACTCGTGCGATGGTCGCCTTACTCTGCATCGCTAAATATTCAAATTACACAAATGGAAGCAGAGTTCGATGCGAAAAGAAATGGCTTAACGATCGCTTATGCACAATCAATCGATTAATCATTGCGAACGATCGAATCTTAAGCATAATCTGCAGCAGCATTTTTCTTTTCGTGCATCAGACAATTTTGCAAACAAATGGTTTGCAATCTCAGCTGTCTCGATTCAGAAGTTTATGTCTTTGTTTCTCTCGCTTCTCTCGATTTAATTGCGACCGCGAGTTAATTAGCATTTTGCAAGAATGAGCGGCAAGCGTCGAGCGTGTTCTGAACTCTTTGAGAACGTCAGCGAAGATTGGCGGCGAAGAAAAATCGCTCGCCTCGCAATCGCAGGCATTAAACGCGAAACGAGTGATTTTTTGCCTTTTGCAAACAACGGCAAAGCGACATACCTTCGGGTGACTGATATATCAAGATTTCGAGGGTAATTTTAAGCATATGTGTTTCGACTTTCGCCAACCATTTGCACAACTATTCTGCGTTTGTTCGCTGCGAAATTGCTCAATTCTTGTCGAAAGGATCGCAAACGACACGAATGCTGAAAGTACATCACACAACATGCAAACTTTCAATAATCACTTTTGCCTTCGGTGAAGCTTTCATTTCGCAGCCCTCTTTATCGTTGCGACACTGAGCCTTGCACACAAAGATCATCTGCTATTTTGTTCTGACACTCGGCGTTAAGAGGTCCTTTTCAGACTTCGATAAGACAAAGCGGCTTTGCGGCAATTATTTCATTTTTTAGTGCGTACAGCGATTTAATTATTATTTAGCAGAAATGATTGTCGCACGGTTTGTTCGCAGAACCAAAATGAATTCCGCGAATCGCCAGTGCAAAAGTGATTTTCAAAACGCTGCAATCTTTTCGATTGATCTTTCAAAGTTTCTCTGCTCAATTGTCACTCAAAAGCTCAGTTCACATTTTTAATTAGCATCAATTCGAGTTGTTTCAAACGACGACAGCCACTAGACAAGCACTGCGATCAATTCGTTCGAACACTTCATCTGAGCGCAGAGTGCATAAGACGCTCACGAAGATGTTTCGCTGAGTGATGTGATCATTTTTCGTGGCAGAATATAGGTTTGAATTGTAACACCAACTTGCCTTTCACAAAATCAAAAATCGGAAACCACGCCTAGAACATGGAAAACCGCAGAACTTTGTTTCAGAATGATTGAGACCGAGTTGCGGCGACGGAAGCGCGACGAGCTGCGGGCAAGATGTGCGACAAATGCGGGTGCGGTATCGAGCGGATAGTCGCTGCGCAAGGCGCAATTGAAAGCTGGAACGCAAATTGAGATAAGTTGGCATTTGTGACAAGAAATCGAAGATTTATTTCGCAAGTATCGCTTTAAACGCCGTGACATAAATTGTTAATATCTTCGCTAAACTGTTGTTCTCCACTTTTCGAAGAGTACTTTTCGCAAAGCACATCTTCAGGCAACACTTCTTCGGGGCACGAAGACGACGTCGAAAAGTGGAGTGCAAAAAATGGCCAATTCAAAAGATGCAATTTATCAATCAACAACATGCTTATGCCTTGTTAGAGTATATAATTGCGATGCTGCACCCGAAGCAACATCGATTACGGAAGTATGGGGGGTCCGTTGTGTTCGCTAGGCTCGACCACCAGTCTTCGGCAGCCGCCTGATTCAAATCCATTCGTGAGCAACTTTCGTGCGCGTTGCGAACACAACGCAACTGATTCAATTGTGAGCCCGCTTCGGCGGCCACATGCTCTAAGCGAGATTTCTGTTCCGCACGCAATTTTTAATTTATGGCTCTTAACTAATTTATGGAATTTACGGAATTTAAACAAAACGATTACAAATTGCGAAAACTTTCGGCGAAATAAGCGTTGCTTTCATCAAACTTTCGCGGAGTGAATAATGTTCGCTGCACAATTGCGAACATATGACTGCTGAAATATGATTGCGTACGCGAGGCTGAACCAAAGCATTCGCTTTGTTTTTAGCTTTCGACTCTAATCCCGTCATTGTGAATACTTTTGTTTCGAATTCACGATTCTGTCGCTCGAAATTGCTTGCTTTCGACGACTTTGCGAGATTACGCTTACTTCGCGCTGAAGCTCAATGAATCGAACGCGAGTTTAAATGCTTTGTATCAAAGCAGATTTGCCATTGAAGCAAGTTTTCAGTGCCTATCAAGTGAAAATATTCAAAACCTGCGAATACCACAACAAACTGAGATTAAAGCGCGTCAACACAAATGTTCGTAAAATGAGTAGAAAGTGCACTTCACGTAAACGATTTATTTGTTCTCAGACTTTCGCTTCTCAAAGCCTTCAAACTTCGCTTTCTGCAGCACACGGTGAAAGTTTGCGAACAATGAAAAAGTGCTTTGGCAGAAAATTTGCAGATTTGTTTTACAAATTTTAAAGCTTAATGCGAAACGTGTTGTCTCGATCGCAACGACTATGCTTCATTTACTCGATTTTCATATTTTATGCGACGAAAATTCAAATGCAACTTTTATGCAAAGCATCGAGAGTTGAGATCGACGTTAGCGGACGCTTTTCGATGCGTTTACAACCGCTATCGTCGTTCGAAATCATCGACTTCGTGTGTCCTGCTTCCGAGCGAATGAGTCGATTGCGTCCATCTGCTGTGCGTTTCTGTTTTCTGGTCGTCGAATTGTTCACCGGTCGCGTGAACGCGTAAATCTGAGAGTGAAGCGAACAGAGAAGCGTGTGACATCTACGGTTTGAGAACAAAGTCAGCAATGAAGCGAAGCTTGATTAGAATTCAAACTGCTCTTTGCTTTCGTTTGAAAAGCTTGAAAAGCATGAACTCGCCCAAGCGACTGCTGAATTTGGCATCAATTTATCACATCAAGTGTTTTCAGAGTTTACATTGATTTTTGGCTGTGCTTTTCACCACAAACTTACCCGCCGCCCACACAAGACAATGAAGAGTTAATTTGAAGAGAGAATTTGAAGTTAAACAATTTAATTCGTTTTATTTTCAAAATAATTAATAATAGCTAACAAACTAAACTTTCATAAAAGTTTGGTTTTGCTGTTTTTTCTAGCAAAGATATTCAATTATCAATTTAATGGATATTCAATGATAAATGGTTCATAGTTTTGAGTAGTCGAGAAGTTTAATGACAAAAAGTTTGATTTTCTAATCACAGTCAGTTACGTGCCGTTGTTTTTAGCCACTTCGACTCGGATTTTTTTACTAAAGTTGTATTTTCTCATAAATATTTTACTATCAAGACTATTGAGTGAAAAGAAAGAAGCTGCTTTAAAATACAATTTGGATCTTGAAAGATTTTTATAAGAGAAAAGCAATAAAAACATCCTTCGTAAAAATTATCTTAAATGAAAAATAAAACAAAAAATTACTTAAATAATCACTAAAATAATTTGAATGTGGTTACTGTAATTACAAAGCTTTGAATAAGAACTACAGGCTGTATGGAAAGAAAGTTGAAGAAAATATATGTTAAACTAAATGAAAGTTTCAACGCAAAAGGGAAAAATTACACCAATTAATCTAAAAGTTTCTAATTAACAATTTTTATGTGTTTTAATTCACTTTGCAAGGCATTGTGAAATGGACACTGTCGTCGGCTTCGTTGACTTTTGCTGGGTTTTGAGCGAATTTCATTATTGCTAACAGTTTTTAAACTCAAAAAAATTTCAGCATTAAAATTATAAAATGTAAGCATTTAATAGGAATGCTCGATATGACCACTTCTTGCTGAAACAACACATCTAATCTTCCCTTCAAGTGTTAAATAAGTTTTGTACGTATTTATATATTTTTCATCAGATTTTTTTATTAATGTTTTAACTCACTATGTGCTAGATATCATGATTATCGTTATTATCGCAACTATGTATGTATTAGTATCGCAATTATGTTAAAGCAACTTAAAAGCAATTTTTCAATACTTTTATACAAAATTATTAATCTATCTTAAGAGAATAATTAACAGTGCACTCATTTAAAACAAATCTGATGAAAATCGATTGAGATTTAGACCTGCGATAGAAAAAAACAGAATTAGTTGCCATAAACATAATGTTAAAGTTAACACACGAATAAATTGCTTCACCAACAATGTCGCAGCTCTGATCGGGTAATTCTTAATACACACTTGAAGCGAAGATTAGATGTGTTATTTCAGAAAAAGGTGGTCATATCGAGCATTTCTGTTAAATGTTTACTTTTTATAATTTTAATGTTTAAAATTTTTGAATTTTTAATAAACACTTTGTTAAACTCATAAAATTAGCAACAATGAAATTCGCTCAAAACCCAGCAAAAGTCATCGAAGCCGACGACAGTGTCCATTTCACAATGCCTTGATGCAAATTGAATCAAAATACATAAAAACTGTTAATTAAAAACTTTTAGATTAATTTAGTTCCCTTTTGCGTTGAGACTTTTTTATTTAGTTTAACATATATCTTCAACTTTCTTTCCATAGATCCTATAGTTCATTGAAGTTTTACAATTATAAAATTATAACTACTCTTAGATTTATCGAGATGGAGAGTTTTTATTTTCAGCTTAGAAGTTCATTAAGTAATCAATGTTTGCTAAGTTTAATTGTGAAAAGCTCAAATCTTTTATTGTTTATATTTTCTAAAAGTATGTAAAAATGAGGCATCATTTCTCTTGTTTCTTGTGCTTTAATGGGCAAGATTATTCGGAATTCATAAATTGAAATGTCATCTGATAATTAGGGCTGGTCATATAGATGATAACCTATTTTTAAGTTAACATTGTCTTCTATATTATTGTCATCTACTTCTATATTGAATAACGAGTAAAATGATAAGAAATTTTTGCGATTCTCAAGATACATTCTTTACAAATTCATTTAACCAGCTTTTGAAAACTATTAATCCGAAGGTGGCGCTTACATTGAGAATTTCAAAAACTATTAATCAAGTTTCCAATACATTTGACTCAAACATCGGTTCTGTAAATCCAATGTGATTATTGCACATTTTTGTGAGCTATTCGTTTGTTTTGAGGTAGTTTGTAGTAATGGTTCTTTTTATGATAATGCAAGAGATGAAGTGTTTTACAATGAAAGAGAGTTTTAATATAAACATGTGCACATAATATAGACATGTGCATTTGGGTTATTCAAACGATATAAGTAAAATTTGAAACAACTGCTACAGGCTAAAAACACTAGATCTCGTCCAATCCCTGAAGTTAAGCAGCCTCGGGCGCAGTCAGTACTTAGGATTGCGATAAACAATTTTTGATTCAAAAATGCATGTTAAATCTATAAACGAACAAACTTATTTCTAATAGTAATAAGTAATACTAGTATAAGTTAAGTAATAAGTTTTTTCGTTTATAGATTTAACACGCATTTTTTGAATCACAAATTGTTTATCGCAATTTATGTGAGACACTTTTTTTTGTTTGCGAGGTATTGCAATGAAGATCCCTTTCGATTATCGAAACATTTTACTTTGAAACGATAATGCATTCTCATACATTCAATACAATTCTTAAACCTTTCATGCGAGTAGCTTTTTTTAGTTTTCATTAAAATAATTGTTAAAAACTATGCTTACATCGCTTTATCATATACACAAATCTTTCATAGTTCCAAATGCATTTTAAAGAAGCAAGCAGCTTTTCTTTTTCACTTAAAACAACGAAGAGTTTTGATATCTAATCCATGCATAAACGGAAAATATAATGAAAATAATCGCAAAACATTCTGCCATTGACTATACAGAGTGTATCTTAT
>NCKU01000567.1:0-37933 GCA_003675995.1 Dinothrombium tinctorium | reverse complement strand
AAAGCGGCAAAAAACGGATGAACAAAGAAATGTTTAAAGACGAGATGAATTATTCGTTTCGAAAAGCACTCGTTTTGAGCGCATCTTTCGCGACAATATTTCGAACGCAAACAAATTCGAGCGAAATGCAAATCGTTCGAACGCAGGTTCGCAGCGAGCGTCGGAAAAGCGCGTCGCGTTTCCGCCGTCCGCACGCGACTTACCGTCGGTCAATTCGTCGATTTTTGAACTTTTTTCGACACTTTATTAATTAAAGCATAAAAATGTAGACATTATTAAGTTGGGGAGCGTTCGCACATTGAGCCATTCTTTTTGCTTTTGCTTTTCGTGAATTATTTCAAACTTTCATTTTTGCTTTTTCATTTTTTATCGATTGCTTCGGTTTTTTTGCTTTTCTGAGCTTTCATTCTTAAAAACTGCTTTTATTACAACATTGTGCACAAAAAGAAAAAGCAGAGAAAGCAAATTTTCAAACTCGTTCACTCATATCATAACAGTGAACTTTGCTTTTTCACTTGCGTTCGAAATGCGTTTCAAAAATTTGATTAAAAACTTATTTAAATTGCAAAATTAAAAGTTTTGCTTATATTTCATTAGAAAAAGTAAAATGTGAGGGTTGCACTGAAGTAAAAAACGTTACATTGCGAACGTGTATATTACGAGATTATATTAAATTATATTTTGCATATTATATTTATTGAACGCGAAGTCTATCTTGCGCACTAATTCAGTGACCGTAAAATTGTAAATAAAACATTGAATAATTGCTACCTTTCATAGAAAGCATACAGTTCTGTGCAAAGTACACAGTAGCAGCGAAAACATTTTTTTTTCTTTTTTTTATATAATAAATTACATTTAACTTATTCGCAGTTTTGCAAAAATAAAAAGCTAATTCATAGAGAAAAGTTTACGTTCTGCATTCGTTTATATGAGCTTGTTAAACAAAACGCAGCGATTCACAAACTTCGCAACATTCTGTTTAGTAAGCTAGAACGGCAGAATGAAAAAATAAATTAATTATGTGCTAAATGAAAATTAATTTACTTTAATGACCTAATAAAATATACGAAAAAAAGATTAGAAAGCAGCGAAAAAAGCAGCGCTGTTCAATGCGATAAATTCAAGTAAACACATAAAATTGGAGCATTAAATGAAGCAATTTTTGTAAATGGAGAAAAGTGCGCGCGTATTTCTTACAATGTTAATTCGCTTCAATTCGAACATTTTTTTCAAAGTAATGAATTAGTAAAACAATTTCTAAGCCTGCGTTTTTTTCTCTCGATTCTCGTACACTAAAAGCTCACTTTTTTCATATTAAACATGACTTTAACGTTAACGATTTCGAAATTGCAGTCAAATGTAATCGTTAATTCAAAAACAAAATTCATGCTCAAATTAATTGGAATGTGTCAAGCTGTGGCTATGACTGTCGGTTTGCTAGCTTCGCTTATGTTCGAACCGTTTTCCATTGACAATTGGCAAAATTTGACGGACGCTTATAAAGTAAGCGAAACGTTCTTTGCGAACTTTGTACAACCAACTCATTTTATTGCTTCTTTCTCACACATTTTCAAAGCTCGTCTTCTTTGTGACTATCATTGGAACAATTGTTCAATTGATTGCGGCAATCTTATTAATATCGGGGTCCCAACAAGAAGACGCACTTTTACTGCATATATCGTCACACATGTCTTTCTCGCTGTGTCTCGTGAGCGTCATTTCGATAATTAACTTTATGTTCCACAAAGAGCGTTAGTGACTTTGCTCTTCGTTGCGATTATGCTTTTAATCACGTCTCTTATTTACAACTTCTAGAGGAAAGCGAGCGTCATGTACCATATTTTGTTGAAATGCTGTGCAGAATTGGTGACATTATTTTCACATTCACATTATCTCTTTATGTTTATTTGTTTGGCAACGAATTAATGAGATTGCAGAAAACCTCATCGAAAAAGAGAACTTACGATGACGACGATACTGAGAGCAGATTTACAGAAGAACGTTTCTTCTTCAAATAAATAGAAATCGCGATGCCTTATTTCACATTCCTCTCCGATCGCTTTATGTGCAACACATCTTAACGCATCCCGATAATGTTTGTCTTTAATATCCTTTCGTTAACAAATAATAAAAACTCAAATTTTTATCGTTCCTTTTTAGTCAAGACAAGTTAAAGAGAACTTCACTTTTATTCGTGAAACTCATTCAATTTAAATTCTCGTTAAAAGTGAACGCAATTTAGGCAAATATCTTCTTAAGTCTTGTGTAAAATTGAATATAGTTAATGCCTTGCAAGTGTAATCTACAACATCATGTAGAATCATTAAGGGCAGTTTTTAGACTGTCAGCACAGACTATAGTAAAACCAACTTTTTTAAATAAGTTTTCGGGCGTTAGAAAAACGATAGCAATATTAAAATTTTTACATTCCTTCATCATCAAAAGTTGAATTTTTAGTTATGTCGCTAAAATCTTCAAAAAATTTTTACATTTGCTTATCAGAATAGGTTCAAAAAACTTTAAACCAACATCTTGTATTGTTTTGCAACATTTTTGAACCAGAGATCACGCTTTCGAACTTTTAAAAATAATTTTTAATTATTTTAATAGCGATTTTATGCTAGAAAGTCAATATGATAGTACCAAACTTTTTGTAAAAGTTTCAAAAGCAACAAATTGAAATTTTGTTTCAAAATAGAAGTTTACATATTAATCAAAACTTATTCTCATCCTTTCCCATTTCAAATGAATTCGATCCACTCCTTTCCATTAATACAACCACTATTCGCATTTCATTTCCATTCGTAAAAAGTCGTTAGCGATTATTAGTCATGACCAAGTTTCTGACAAAAATAAGAAGCTACACATCTCATCACTGGGCTTAATTTTAGTTTAATTTCCGCCTTTTTCGATTAGATCTAGATTTGCTAGATTAACTACTTTTTATTGGCTTGAATTTCTGAATGAAATCTTCCCATTATCAATGACTCGTTCCCATTATTAAAGATGAGAATGGAAAACGAGGTAACTTATTTCATTATCTGTTCATGGACACCTCTACTTCACTTGTACGAATAAATGTACATTATACATTTAAATTATAATAGTAATCACCTAGATAGTGGAAATAAAAAGTATACAAGCTAATCTTAAACAAGAGAATTGCATTTTTCTCCGATAAAAGATTCATTTTCTATCGGATTCCGGCCCAAATTGTTTTTTCAAATCAAATTTCGGAAACAAATCATCGCCGTAAAAAGCAAGATGATAATTTAAAAATTTTTTTATTTATGTTTTCATTCAAGAAATGACTCCGAATCTCTAATAAAATGCGATTTATTGAAATGAATCAATGGTTTTTATATAAAAAACAATTATTAGTTCTTACTTAATATTACCTTTTACCTATTGCCTAAAGAAAACGAAATATTCATTTAATTTTGTTTTAATTTCTCTTCTTTGGTAGCAAGCTTTATTCTTATTTTATTTTTTTTACAAACGGATATTTCATCTTTATAACTGTTTATCTTACGATATTGCATACTAATTAATTTTTTATATTTTAATTTTTTTTTTCTCAGAAAGCAAAAAAAACTTTGACTCAATAAGAGTGATGAGAAAAATAATTTTATGTAAATGAAAAGAACGCACTGTTTGCTTCAAGCATTTGCTAATCGAGGTATTCACAATCTAAAATAAACCATTTTATAATTTGTTTTAATAAATTTTATCGAATTTTGAGTTCTGGACAAACTTGCTAACAATTTCAAAATAATATTTCCTCTTTTGCAATGCAGCTTTTATCAAGTTTAAATCCAAACCATCCAAAACAGATTTTTGATATGCATTTCGACTTTTTTTTTATTGTTCAGCCAATGAATTTAAAAAATCTCTTACAATTTTGGTTTCATTTGAAAAATTAACTGAAATTAAGTTAAAATTTGTTTGTTTGACAAAAAATGAGTAAATCAAAAATTACGAAGCGCGTTTTTCGGTTATCCAAAATAAAAGTCGGTGCGAATCAAGAAATTTCGGTAAAAAAAACTTGTGAAATCAACTTAAATTTTGATGCTCAATTGCTTAGTTTTCCAGTGCCGACATGATTTTATTCTTATGAAAATTTCAGGGTTACCAAAAACATCTCTTATTATGACAGAATTACTTATTACTAACGATGTTTTTTTTTCGGGAACTACGAATTTTTTGAAGTTCCCGAAATGATGTTAAATACAAACTCAAAGGTGTCAATTGCATGCAATATTTTTGAGTTTTATCGATGCTTTTTTATCAGTGACTTTGTAGAAATTGCTTCCGTTCCGTACTTTTTACTGACCAAAACTTTCGCATCAATATAAAAAGTAATTTTTGCCTATTTTTTTCTAACTCGTTACAATCATTTCTAAAAACTTTTTTTATGTTACGTTAAACACGTTATTGCGAAATTGTTCAAAGAGCAGAAAATTTTGTTCAAACACACATAGCGTTGCACAAACGTTTGTTTCGATTTTGTTTCGAAGCTATTTTGTTGCGCTAATGTAAGAGTAAAAAATTAGTTTCGCAAGATATATGTGACAACAAGCAAGCGATTGAACTCAGCGAATCTTACAGCTAACATTATTGAAAGCGGGATTCACTTTTAAGATCAGCGAGCGATATTTTTCAGTACTTTCATTCGTTTTCTCGGTCGTTTCGTGAAAAATAGTGTATCATACGAAAAAAATCGATTCACTGCGTCGAAATGCTTTGCTTTGAAGCAATCACAGTTCTCTTCGCTCACCTTCTGTTTCGATCGTTTTATTTGAAAGCTGCCACTTTTATTCTTATAAAGCGGAAAAATAAAAGACTTTTTACAGATAGATGCTTTAACTTATGGATATGAATTGCGCGAGCGTTGAACTTAATATTTTTCGATCGATTCTACAAAGACTTATTCGCAATTAGGTTATCGTAAAAATCGCGAGCAGCGCACATAAGTAAAAACATTCTTTCTTCCACTACATTTTGCCTTCTTTCTTTATTGAGTCATTTAAGCAGATTACGTTTGAGAAAAATGATAATATGAGGAGATGTAAGCATTCTGAAAAGCGTTCTCCAGCGAAAGACATATTCATCATAATTTTCATAAAATAAACTCTTTTCATTTTAAAAGTGAAATTAATGCAAAAAGTAAAGTTTGAAACGGCTGAGTGAGCGCACGACATGCATTTTAATTGTACTACGTGTTCGTGCTTATCGATGTCAAGTTGGCACGGCACTCGGCTAAAATGACAGAAATACTGTTAAATTGAGAGCACTCATCGTTACATGGAACAGCACGATTTAGCAATAAGTACGAGCGAGATGATAGAAATTCGAGGCCTAGTCTCTTTTAATCTCACTTTAGTCTTACAATTATTGATCATAAAGTTCATTCATTTTTTGATTTTTTGATGCGATTAGGTTTAACTTCATTTTTTATCGTTTTGAAAATTGATTTGATTTATTTGAAATTTTAATACGAGAACTAGCTCATCAATTTTTGGTGGATAAGCTAAGACAAAATGCTTTTAGTCAGGTTGATGATTCCATATCAATATGATATGCTTCATATGGTAAAAACGCTCTTTCTTAAACTCGAGAACTCTAATGTAAAATGAATCAATTTTGATGAGAAAGAATGTGAATTATTAAGAATTTTTTTAGAAAAGATTAAAAATTTGATTAAAAAATCGCATAACATATTAAAATTAATAACTGATAATGACAAAAGCTAGTTCTGATTCTTCTTTATTCATAATATAAATTATATTAAAATCTTCCTCAAGACGAAGAAAGTGTTGCATTAGTTTTTGCGAATAATTTTTGAATCATTCTACCCAATAACCTGCGAAATCTGGTTGATCATTGATAAACTATTAAAATTCACAAAAATCGAAAAAAAAATTTTTTTCTCAAAATACAAGCACAATTTTGAAATAACTTGTTCAAATCATTGTAAAACCAAAATTATATTAAATGAAAATATGAAAAATGAGATTTTGAAAAAATTCTGAAAAACACTATTTTGCCTTGGTTTTATGCATTATTTTAAGTGTTACCACTAAGGTCGTCGAAAGTGTAATTATAGTAATTTACGTTACGTAATTAAGCATAAATTGAAATATTTTACCCATAAGATAGCTTAATTTAAATTTTTGAAAAACATCTCTCTTTGTAAGTGTTTTAAATAATTAAAAATGAAGGAAAAAGTGCAAAAGCGTAAAACACATTTTTTCGAGAATTCATGAATATTTAAAATCCAGAATTTCAATTTGAATTTTCATAAAGAATTCTAAGCAGGCAAATAATTCACACACTTGTTGATAGTTTCAGATGAAAAGTGTTGCATCATTTCAAACTTTTTTCAATTTGAAAATCAAAGAAAATGAAAGTATATATGGACAATGCAATCGAGTGTATTACTCTTACTTCTTACGATGGCAGTTTTTGACAGTTTTTACTTAAATTGGCAAAAACTATGTTCACATTGGACAGTTGTGAACTGTGATGTGACTATTTTAACCAAATTTTGCACACAAAGAAATGCATTGTGTGTCATTTTAAGCTGCTGTATCTTAAATGGTCGCGAGATATTTCAGGTCAAAGATAAGATATTATGCTATCACAATGGTATCGAGCAACGCTTTCAGCACAAAGGCTTTTGGTTCAAATCCAACTTTGTCTATTCTATTTTGCTGTAAGTTTTAACTTAACTTTCTATTTTGAAATTGCTCTTTTAGAGACACTTTTTAAAATAAAGCATTTGTGGATTATTTTATAAGCAATCCTTCTTTAACTCATTTCTTGATCTTTTCAAAAGTTTCACTTAAAATTTTCTAAAAAAAGTCCGAGAGTACAATCACCATACCATCACATATTTCATACACATTTTCTACTTTCTTGTTTGGTAGTCAAACATTTTTATTTTGAATGAAATGATTTTTAATTTATATTTTTAAAAATAAATTCAAAAATGTTAATCCGAAATGAAAAGTTAAAATTTACAGAAAAATAGAATAGACAAAGTCGCATTTCTCTTCGTATTCTCATTGATTTTTCATAGCGCGAAGAGAAGAATTAATATGCCAAATTTAAAATTTTAAATGTGTGTGAAGAGCAATTTTTGTGCGAGTCAAATGAGATTAAAATAAATTTCAACGAATCATTCACTTAATTTTGTCTGATTTTTTAAATATTTCAAATAAAAGTGATACTAAAGCCAAAATGATCGTGAATTACGATTACGATTTATGCGATCGAGTTTCAAAAAACTTTTCCTGCTTTCTTCGACAAAAAACACTCCGTTCTTGACACATTTCGATTGCGAACTGAATCTTAAAAAAACTTTCACAAAAATTTTGAATAAATCAATTTTGTTTAATTTACTCATTAATTTACTAATTATCGCTCAGCCAATGAAAACAGAAATTCGCTGAATTTAGGCGGTAAAACAGAAAACTGAGAGCGCAGATGATAATATTATCAATAGGATTGAAAACAGCGATTTCCTTTATCTCTCATTAATTTTTTTTAACTTTTACTTTTTGCTCGTAGAAAGTAAACATCTTTGCTGAAGAATAATCAAAATGGAAAAAAAAGTTCTCCATGCAGAAGTTAAAACAAACTTTCTTGCAAAAGCAAATGCAAAGGAGCAGATCATTTTGCCAATAAAGCGTTTCTAAGCAGATACTTCGTCGATCGATAGTGAAAAAACAGAAATCATGAAAAACGATTTGTGTACAATCAGAATCGAGAGTAAGAAAAGAAATTTTGTAATACACGTATTTAAACAATCGAAGGCAAAAGAAGCAAATCGATGGACGACGTTCGATCATAAATTATACGCGCATAAATCATTTGTCATTTCGGATCGCTTTTAAAAGCTGAATTCAAACGTAAAGAGTTTGACTCGCATTTGCTTAAACATTTTTATACGGAAAAAACAATTTGGAAAGTTAGCAACAAAGTCTATAAAACACTTTTTATTTTTCGTTTAATTTATTTCTTGTGCATACTTTTGCGAGCGAAACAGTTAAATAACAAAGAAAGCATAACTCGGTTGCGAAGTTTTCACTTTTATGTACGCTAAAAATAGGCGATTGTAATTTTGGAGTTGTAAACCATGTGAAATTGACGAGCTTTTCAGTGATGGCGATTCCGAAACGATGTTGAAAGAAGCAAATTTCCAAAAATTGTATTTAAATTATGTAGAAAATAACGTTGAAACGAGGTGTATGCAAATTCGTGGATGTGTGTTTGTTGGAAGCTCGCAAGCTTTTCAGTTTAAGTGCGATAGTTTACGCTTAAAAAAGGAAACAACAAAAAACTGATTGTCATTTGTATATTTTGGGTGATTAAAATGATACTCTATACATAGTAAGGTTAGCAAGTTCTTCGCTTGAAATCACTGTTCACGATAAACTAATTACTTGTAGAGATAGCGATGAATCACTTCACTAATAAAGAGTCTGTAAGAATTCACCGATGAAATGAGCTAATGTGCATTTCGTAACGAGATTCTACTGTGTGTGTGGTTATAACTAGACTTAATCAACAAAATATTGCATTGCGAAGCGAAAGAGTTCTTTATCAATGCTTTTCACATAGCGTCTTGCTGAAAAAAGAATAGTCGACGTAGTCAACTTCAATTATACTCAAGTAATTTCTTCTTCGTCATTGAACAAGATGAAGTTATTAATTTATTATTATGAAATGTATTCAATAGAAGTGATTTGAAACGCTTTTGCTCGTGAAAAAAAAAGCTCGAAATTCATTGTCAACTTTTTTTGTCAAACAACAACATCAAACTGTTGTTCTGATAAATTATGGCCAACAATAAAAGCCAGATGCGATTGACTTTTGTGAAACAGCCGCAAATAAGTCTCATCAACATGTGTTGACCATTCGACTTCTATTATGGTGGATCAATTGAGAGAAGTTAAGTGGGTTTGTATCAGAAAAGGTGATGTGGGCGATTTGTCTAGCGTGAAATAACACGCAAGTGATGAGCCTTTTGTGAGCCCACTTTACTGCTGTTTAATGAGGAAACGTGATTATTGAAAATATAGTGCGACTGCGATTTCCTGCGAAATGTGGCCGAAATTTGCCTTTCGCTTTTCTTTGCTTCGAAAGAAGAGAAAAATCGAAACTCGTATCGCCGCATTTTACTTTTTTTTGGAAAAAATCCAAATCCTCTTTTATCGCAAACATTCTGAGACAACAACCCACATTCGGTAATGTCATTGCTACTGCAAAAGTCGCATTCAAATTAACGTTAAGTCATTTACTCGTTGAGTTTCGATAATTAAATAGAAATGAAACGGTTGCGTTTTCTCGTTTTAAAGCATTTAATTTCGCTTTGAGTCAAAAAATTTTTTTCTATAATCATAAAGTTTTTATATCTCATTTTCATTAAACAAATATTACTTTTTTAATTTGAAAAAGTTCTCATTCGAACTGTAAAACGTGTATAAATTAAGCGAACGAATGGCGTATGCGTTTTATGTCCAGAGATAACATTGATTGATCGATACGTTTCGTCGTTTTTTCGGATGCGATGCAAAAACCAACAATTGTGTGAACTCGCGTTAAAAACGATGAGATGAATAACTTGCGAATATGAAATGCTTCATAAGATCGTCTTTCTAAAAAAACTTCACTTTCTTCGCTTCTTGACCATTTGTCGATGCGATGGCGTTCGCAAGTGTTGTTTCAAATGACCGTTGGTGAGAAATGGTAAGTCACAGTCGTGGCAAAATATAGCTGAAAGACAAATACTCTTAAGCGATGATATTTATGCGAGCGATTGTTCGCCTCACCTGCATTCTTATATGCTTGACAAGTGATAGCGTGCTTTCGGCAGCTGCCTCGACTGCCGAATGTTTGGCCACAAATACAAGAATTCGCTTCTTTCGTCACACCGTGGATCGCGATAAGATGAGTGGTTAGAGCAGGCATCGATATAAACGGAGATTCGCATATCTCGCAAATAAAAGCTATGAAATGAAATTTGTAGAAAAATAAGGACCAACTTTTGATGTGATAATTACCGGCTTTCCTAAACGCTGGACACTTTTGACGATGGTTTCGTAATAAATTTTTGGAATGCTTCGAAAAAGTTTTGCCACATTTACAAATGACATTTGCTTTTTCTTCGTCGTTCGCTTGAAATTCATCGATTTCTCGATGAGCGTGTCCAATGTGAATTTGAACGCCCGTTTTCGATTTGCAAGTAACGTGACAAATGGGGCAAATACCTGATGAAAGTGAAGTTTTAAAGATTTAAATGAATCGATTTTTTTCTTAGAACTTACCCTTTTCACTTAACATTTCAGCTTCTGCGTCTGCAAAGCTCGGTAAGCTCATTGGATCAATGTTTTGCTGCATTTGAAACACTTGATTCTCATCGTCCATATCTTCATCATCCTCTTCTTCTTCTTCATCTTCAACTTCATCCTCGCTCTTCGGTTCGCTTTTAAGCTGCGTCAACAAATGCGATTCTCCGTTTTCACTGTTATCCTCTTCGGACACATACTCTTTGCCTTGATAAATGAATTTCGATTGAGCCTTGTCGTTGTTGCTCGACTTTTCGTTGTTTGATTTGTCTTCTTTTGGGGGTGATGGAGATGAGGGCAATGAAGTTGATGATTTGGCCGAGTTATTCTTGCCTTCCATTTGTTTTGGAAGCGATTGTACTCTGAAAACATTGGCATCGACTTTGTCAACGATTAGCTCGATTTGCAATTGTTTGGCAACATATTGTAATCCTTTAATGACGTCTTTGTTAAATTCAACGTAATGCGATGTGTTCAAAACTTTCAGCAAGTTTTCGACATCTTTGACCATAATTTCGGGCAAGTTGATACCTGATTCGGGATGTCCGTACACAGGATGTTCGATCAGCAATGGGTTGTCTTTGAATATGTCCGATAGGAAGTTCGAGTAAACCGAAAGTATCAATCGATTGGCGCTGGTTTTACCATCTTTACAGTTAAATGTGATATCGTTAAATGTTTTCGAGTGCAATAAATACTGCAATTTATCAAAATAAATTTTCTGGTGTACGCTGGTAGCGAATTTATCCATGTTTCGCTCGATTAAAATTCGGTTGCTTCGCTTTCAAGAAAATTCGATTCCGACGCAAGTGAAATTAATTGTGAACATTAATTTTGTAGCGAAATTCGCTGCACCCGTTTTGTTATCCGATATGCGTTTAATTGTTTCCTTTCAATAAGAAGTTTTCAAAAAAGTTTCGTTGCGAAGACCTATTTAAAGAGATTCGAGTCGATTAAAAAAATTAATTAAAAGTGCGCTTCTTTGCAGGCAAAGTGCAGCGATTGAAGCAAATTTTATTGAGTTTTTTTCATGTTTGGTGACTTCAGAACAGCAAACTGCGTTCGATATGAAAGTTTCTTCTTGAAGCTTTGCAAAAACAGAACTCGGCTTAAAAACGCGAATTTTAGGATCAAACGAAATCAATTAATAACGAAGCAAAGCGAATGAAGTGCTATTCGCGAATGAAATGAGAAAGCAAATGCGAAAGAGCGGATTGACGCGAAACGAAAGGGCGCATTCCTTCCTCGAAGAGAAACCACATTTTCTAATCGCTTACAGAGATATCAACACGCTTAACGAGATGAACGCAGAGTAGATACGAACTGTGTATGTGCGAGTGTTGTGTGTGTACAGTTATTCGAATATTTGTATTGATTTACACAATCAATGACAAAACACACTTGCAATGATACGACAATGTACCTATGTAAGAACTATTTGTGCGCGTTAATAATCGAGCGCCGTTTGTGTTTGCCATTCGACGAAAGCAGCTCGAAAGCGAGGGTCTCTAAGCTCGAAAGGAGCGCATGAATGCGAAGTGCAAATTGAAAACGAGAAGTTGCGTTTTGTGTGGAAGCGGCGAGAGATTTGTTCGCTGCACGTCGTGTGGGAACAAACCATTGCGAACGCGGCTGTAATGCGTACGCAAAAACGGAAACGGGGGAATTACTCTACTACTCGAATCGACTGTGTTTGCCATTTCGCGACAAAAAAAATCGAGCGGAATTCACGCTTTCGCGTATTCAGCGGAGAGCTTGTGTTCCTTTCCACGCGTGTGGGGGACCGAAAGCGAGTGCAGTCGATTAGAGTAGCTACGAAACAAAAAATTGTAAACACCGCCTCTCGTTTTTCAGTTATCTAAACATTTGCTCGACCGATTCGGGCTCGAAAACACGCTGCACACCGCAATCGATGCGCTGTGTGAACGGCAGAGAGCCATACGAGGTAATTGAAGTGAAACCTCGAGCGAACCTGCCAATTAACACCCACATTCTGGCAGCACTTACAATTCGCAGCGAGTGACAAATTTTTACAAAACGCGTGGAAATCGTAACGCGTGAATTTTCGAGAAACACAACTGTGCGAATGCGGACTCAAATGTGATCGAGTGATGAGCTGAAATTGCGATAAAATTTTTCTGGCGAAAAAAAGCGAAATTAAAAACGTTCACACAGCACAGCACATCGAAACGAACGACACACGCTACGCACAGTGAAGATTTAGGTTACCACATTTTGAAGGCTCGTGTTCTGCGCCTTACCAAATATGCACAACGCGATGAATAGACAGAGGAGCACGAAGTAAGTATTATACAGCAAGTATCGTAACGAGTGTCATAACGCAAACACACTGCACAGAATCAACTCAATGATGGCTGTTGAAAATGAACGAAGTGAAATCGAGATTTTACTTCGAGTGTATTCATCGCAATTGCATTTCGAGCCGAGCACGAAGCGAGCGCTCGCATTTTGCTTACAACAATCTTACCGCAAATTGGAAAACTTTTCGCTACGCTTCGAGTGCTGCTGTTTCCAAAGTGAATTAATTCGATCACTTTCGCAGTCCGATGTGCACGTTCGAAACCAGTGCTGGCGAATTTAGTGTAACGCTTCAAAAAAACGGCTCTGCGAAAAAAAAAACGCGAACATCCTTTTGAATTCGCATACGTCAAACGACAACAGAGGAAGGCATTACTTTTTTGCCTGTGTGTGCGATATCTACATTGAATCAGAATGCTAGTCACATCCCACAACAACATCGCCACCACATCGCTGCACTCGACTCGTATACTGTTAGCCACAATTGTCACTGCACGATTGTGTTTTTGCGCCTTCGCATTTTCGAATTCAAATTGCATGCATTTGGGCGCACACCAAGTTCGCATTCGATTTCGCAAATTTCGTGCGCAAATTGTGGAAGCGATGCACGTGAATCGTGATTGCGACATCGTTCGCGAGAATGAACAGCAAAAAGAACGGTGTGCGCCTAACCACAGCAAACAAAGAGTTTGCAAATTGCATATGGCGACTAGCAAAGCGTGTGCCTGCCTTCGCGAACAGAAGTGCAGAGGAAAGAGCGAGAATCGCTGTAAACCAGTCGTGGACGGAGCACAGAGCTGCTGAGTGCTGTTAAGAGTTAGAGCAGAGCGGCGAACACAGTGTTCCCACTTTAGCGAAGCGAACACAGCGATCATTTCTACACGTCAGGATCCATCGGAAGGAGTGGCTTTCGCGTTCCTTCGCTATACGCGGTGTGCGAGATACAAACACGCTGTCGGAAAGCGATTACTCGACGCGAAGCGCACACATTCTCAGAGATATCGAATTGTGTGCGAATCCGCTTGTTCAGTAAGTTCGAACAAAGCACATCTGTTCGCCTCAAACGCTCGAAAGGGGCACATGTTCTAGCTTATGCATGCCTGGCGTACACTCGTTTCAGCGCTCGCTGCTCGCCTCCGCTCCGCTCGCACGCTACTCAATGCTTCGTCACGTTCGCATTTTTATGATCTCACTGTACAGAAGTAGGTGAGCGAAATTTTTTTTCGCATGTATCTTCGCACCTCGTTTCGAGCGAAGCAGTAAACATGCAGAGTTCTTTCTACGTGATAGCATCCATCGCCAAGTAACCAGAATCTATTTTTATCGCTTCGAACATTTTCGCTGAATTAAACTTTACCTTTGAAAATAAGGCAATTCTAGAATTCAAAATTATGCGTTTCGCGAGTAAATTATTATTTCGACTCGTAGCTATCGCCGTGAATCGATCCGCTTGCGAAACTTCGAAAGTTGCGATACGCGAGCGAAAAACAGTCGCCATAAACGAAACGGTAGAAAACGCATGGCGAATAATGTGAGAATTTGAGAACAATAGCGAACGCAGGAGAGAGCGAGAGAGCGAGAGAGCGAGAGAGAGAGAGAGCTCGCTATACAGCCGCCCATTAATGCCCTTATGCGAACAAAACAGCGAAAGCTCTTTTTCAATGACCCCAATACATGGCAATTAATGAGGTGGGATAAGCATCGCGAAACGCGAACGCAACATTGCGATAATATTTTTTCGGTAAAATTCAGTGAATAAGTGACAACTTACTATTCGCTCTGTATGCAAAGTGTGCGAAATGCTGAAAGTAGCCTTCGCGAAATTACTCTCGCCAGCAAGGCGCGAGCTGAGCACGACCATTTCGAGCGAACAATGTGAGTGAAGCGAGCTTGAAAAACGCGAAAACCAATTCGAGAGAATGAGAAGAACAAACACTCGGTAATCGCAAAACAGCGAACACACGCATAGATCAAATCAAATCACATCACATCACATTGCGTCACTTCGAATAGACTAGTTAAATGAAGAGCAAAAAGAAAGTTTTGTCGCAGCGAATTCGCTAACTCCACAACTCGCGAACGCACACACTTTCTACTCACTTTTTTTACTTCTCGATGGCGATATCGAAATTGAAAAGTAAAGCACCAGTGAATTTGCGTCGTAAAACCAAGTGAAAAAAGTTATTTCTAGTGTTCAACTAGAATTGCCGAGCGTAAAAGCAATCGCGAAAAAGCGAATGGTTAGCAAAAACAAAAAATGTTTATCGAAACAAAGAAACGCGGAGGTACAATTCGTTCTGTTCGTAAAACGAAAAGAGGCGATCGCTTTCGAGCGGAGAAAAGAAGCGAGAAAATAATATTCGAGAGTGGAAATGAAAAAAAGAAGTGCGACACAAAGAGTGGTGGCGAGCAGTGAGATTTGCAAAGGGTGGTTTGCTGAGACTCGATACATGTATCTCGAAAGGCACACACACACACAACGCACGTTTGAAATACTGCGTTTCGCGATCGCTGTGTGCTAAACAACACTTCTGCTGACGCCTGTTGAGTTACGCTTTAGAAATGCGCTTTTTGCTTCGCGAAAAAAACGCGAACGCAAAGTGTTGGAACGCGCAAAATTTCCCGTTTCTCGTCTCAAGCATCTTATTTACCGTATTTGGTTTCGAGCAATGCAAAAAGCAATCAATTTTGCGTACGCGTTATGTATTCAGCGGCGAAGAAGAGAATTGAAACTTCTTCTCGTCTCGTACTTTTTGTTGAAATTTTAATCAACACATTTGAATGTATTTAAATACAAATGCAAAGAAACGCGCGTCCCTGCACACGTAAATGAATCAATACACAAACTTTAATGCAATTAAAGAGTTGAGAGAGCGAATCGAATAGCAGTGACGAGTTTCACTCACTGCGTTCATAATTGAGTGCATTATCGAGTGTAATGCAAATGATGTGTACGCTTTGCTCAAACACAGCATCCATTTCGAAATCACTCAACACACAATTTCGGATGTAATTTTTTTGCGCATTTTCATATTTCATATTTCGCCCACATTTACTGTTGAAAATATGTACAATGTCGAACATTCGTGCGCGAGAAAATCGATAAATTTTAACTCTTACTACTTTGCTTTTTGAAGAAAGTGACATCAATCATTAGATTAAATACCTTAAACTACTGTCTTATGAAAATCGTTTTCCAACTTATTTTTCATTTATTTCAATAAACACCACTCACCCTGAACGCACAAAGCACACCTCAATTTTTTAATTTTTCCTTTTCTTTCTCCTCATTTTCGAATTCTTTTTTTCTAAATTGAGGTAAATAGACAAACAAATAAACACGCTTTCATGTAGCAAGTAATCACAATAATTTCTATTCGCAATCTTTAATTTTACGTTCATACGTTCATCTTTTTTTACAACTTTTCAATTACGTTGTTTTCCTTTGAAAATTGCAACTAAATAATTGAAATTCGTATTCAGATTCACTCGGTTTATGATCGAAATTTTCTACAAAAACTGAATTGCCCAAAAATTCACTCAATTCAATGCAATCAATTCGCGTTTCTACGTTAACTCTTGCCTGAGCTGAATGAACTCTAAGGAGAAAATTTGTAGACAGAAGCTAAAGGCGCAAATATTTACTTAAAACAAATAAACAAGATATTCGACGAGAATAAGTTCAAATCCGATTCGAGACCGGTGAGTTTACTGTTCGCTTCGTGCCGTAAAACCAAATGAAAACTTACTAAAGCGAATTAAAAAGTGTGTAATAAAATTTCAGTCTCGTGAAACAATCTTTTGCGATAATTTTTCTATTATTCATTACAAATTAAATAAATCGGCGTTGTAGAGCGAGATAGCGAGCATTTCATAAAATCAAACAAATAAATCTGCTGTGATTTATTGATTTGCAGTTGAAAATTGTCATTGAGAAATTCTCTTGGCTAAAACTTTTTTCTCTCTCGAGAAGTTTCCATTTTTACTGCCATTCTTTGCGCTGTGATAAAAACTAAGAAACTCAAGAGATTTTTTGTCCTGAACACAAAACTATCAGAGATCGTCAGTGATCGCCGTGAACTTTCAAGTGTCAATGTGATTATCTCTCTATCCGCGAGATCAAAAAAACAAAAAAAAAAATGTTTTGAGCGGTGAGCTAAATGATTATTTCAAACTAAAAACTAGCTTTGTTCACTCGAGCCTGAAAAAGCAGAGTCAAACTAAATTAAAATCGCTTTTTTAATACATACCAGCATGAAATGTTTTATGGATGAATCTAATTTTATCTTAATGTTGTGCGGTTTTGTGCGCTTTATTCTAGATTAATTCTGAATTCAGCTTTCTATCATTTTGTTTTTACCGACAGAAGAAAAAAAGTGTGCTCAAGCTAGATAAACCGCATTTTAAATTGTAGCGCTTCAAATGTAATGTTTTCATTAAGTAATGAAGACGATAATAATTATTGGTGGACGAATTTCTCATCTTGAAACGTAAAATTAACATTTTAGAGAAATTAGGAAACAAACACAAACACAAAATAATTTTTTTTTTTATTTGTAATTAGAATATTATGAACGAAATGTAATAAATTCTAATTGAAATTAATCAAGTCTTATTCATGTTGGAATGAATCAAATTAATTTTCAAGAAAATTTTAAAAATTTTGAAAAATTCAACTAAATTGGACAACTAATTTGGCAAAACAAAGATAAAACTTCATTCGAGTCAATTTGCTATCTGCTATAGCTAAGAAAAAATGTATTAAAAACCGGTTTGGAATGGCAGAGGTAGCAAATTAATTTGAATAAAGCTGTAGATTACCTTAATTGCTCACTATATTTACTAATTCGATATTAGTTTTTGTTATGTCACGCAGAGTTGTAATTTGGGATAAAGATGAAGAAGTTCACTTCGATTTTTTAAAATCAAAATAATTGTTTCATTCGAATAACGTTAAATAGAAAAAACGAAAATGTTTTGGAAAATTTGAAATTAAAAGGCGATTATTGAAAAAACAAAATAATTTTCATTATTAAAAATAAAACAAAACTTGAAACTTTTGATTTATTTCATCTTTGAAGCTGCTCCAAAAATTGATTTTCAGCATCTTCAAGAGTTTCGGGCAGTTGTCTGCCTTTTGTTTCAGGCAGAAACATCATTATGACTCCAGCCACGCCGATACAAACGCCAAACACGAGCAGCGAAATCTTTTTGTCCAAAAAACGGAGTCCAACTATTAAAGGACTTAAAAAGCAACCGAACGATCCGATTGCCATACGCAAAGAGACAGCTCTGTTTCTGATCGCAGTCGGATACACTTCGGCTGCGTAAAGTAGCTTAATATTGAACACCATCATTAATGTCATTCGCGCTAAAAAGAAGAGAGTGAGAAACAATTTACTGTCACCTGAAACGAGATAGAGTTTCATGTAAAAGCAAAGTTTCGCAAAGTCTATGATTAGCTTACGCGCAAAAAACGCGGTCGTCAAGTAAAACACGCTACAAAGGAAACAATTGTACGAGGTAACTTTTTTGCGGCCGAACTTGTCCGCTAATGGACTAGCGATTATCGTTCCGATAACGTCGATCAACGAATTTATTGTGATCATGAAAAACGGATGCTTTGATAATGTGGATGAGAAAACATTGCTGCCGATGAATGTGAGACATATCAGAAGCCTAGGCGCAAATAAAACGCAATCCATCATAGGCAAAGTGAACAAAGATGTTTACCACATGAAGCAAGTGAGAAAAAACATTTTCAAAAACTTCTTATAGCTGAAAATTCGTTTCAAAGGCTCGGAAGGTCTTGTAAAAAATTGAATGTTATCCAAAATGTAGCCCGAAATTTTTTGCCCATTAAATTTGGCCACGATTTGAATGTTTTTCTTCGCTTTATTGATTTCTCCTTTCGCCATCAACCAACGAACAGACTCAGGCATAAATCTGTAGATATCATGCGAATGAATTCATTGTCGATCAAAGTTTCATGTGGACTAGTTACATAGAAATCACTGGTACTACGAACATAACCGAAGAAGTGACTAGTGAAAGATACTTCCAATTGCCGATAGAATAGGCGAGCCACGGCAAAATGCCATTCGTCAGAGATTGAAAAGAAAAATAACCCATTGAGACCATCAGTCGCTTCTTGATGTCGACAAATTCAGTTACTGCATAAAATCATGTGTTTAAAATCATGCAAAATTTGTAAAAAAGTGAGTTTGAAAACCATGAACAAGTGGTATAATTCCTTGATACGCGGATACTCCCATTAGCATTCGAAATATTAGAAAAGAGTTGAAATTTTTCGATGCGAAGATGGTACCGATTCCAGCGATACCTGAAAGAGTGAAGCATATTCTTGTCGCTCGAATACGTCCGTAACTAGATAATTAAAGAAGATTACTCGATGTGCGATTATGAATTAATGTTTGCGCTAGATTTAACAGAAAGCACTCGTTGCTACAAGGTTGAGCTGATAACTCGCTTGCGATGCTGCGAGTTTCTTTTGTTATTTTCACGTTTTAAATACGCTTTTCTTGTATTTTTTATTATTAAAATGAGCAGAAAACAAACGATTGACTCACTGATCTGAAATGATTCCCAAAATGATCACGCCGAGAGCAGAACTCGCCCAATACATTGAATGGATGAAGTAAACTCGCCACGCTTCATTGCACACCCAATTATTCTAACGGTTAGTTAACAATCGTGAATACGAATACTAAATTAGATTTGATTACCTCCGATACGGGCGTTGAATAAATGAGGCGATAATCATACTTCCAGCCGTTGGGACAATAGATGGTTGTTGGCTGAGACGAAGACGAATTGCTTTCGCCGCTGCTATAATTTATATTCTGATACATGAGACATTTTTCATAACTAACGTTGTCCACTTTTTTCGGTATGAAATTTTCTCGATCGCTGAGTTCGTCGAAACTTTCTCCTTCAAGAAACAAGTCGTAATTGCAGAGATGCGGAGGAATCACGAGTATCAACAATTGTGTGGTCATGTTGAATGCCATCAAAGGACCAATGACAAACCACATATAAATAGTTAACCATTTTTGAAATTTGCCAAATGTACCGACGTAGCGTACCCAAATGTAATCGAGCGATGTATTGGTCGCGTTCAGCGACTTAGCCTCCATTTAACAGTAAAATGAATTAAATGCGAACGTTTTTTCAAGAGTTCTCCTCTTTAATCTTATCGCAAGTCTTTTCGCTCGATTTTTACTCTGAAAACGTCGCAAAGAACAATCGAAAACCATTCATTAGCGCCGAATGTAAACATAAGCAATTGAACCAGTAGAAGTAACTCGTCGATTGCTTTTGATCACGTCTGTTTCGTTTTCGCTTCAATTCGCAGCGAAAACATTTCATTTTGGCTCTTTATTCTTTTCAATAAACACTGAATACACAGCACTCGCAAATACTTGCCACGAAGCGAAAAATCGCTTTCCATAAGCAAATTATAACAACCACTTGCACTCAAATCGGATTGACATTAAGCATTTAACAGTAGATTTTTCAAAAGTTCCGTTCGTCTTCAGCGCAGTAACCAAAGTAAATTGCCAGTTTTTTTGTGTCTCTATTCTTGCCAATCATCGTTAAAAACACACTTAAGATTGTTAAGTATGGAAACGAATGATCAGAACTTAGCGTCGGAAACTCTCGTAGAAAGAAGAAAATTGACTATCCACCACAATTGTTCAGTAGAGTGCTTTTGACACTTTGAAGCATTAAAAAAATTTTTTTTTAAATCATTTTGAATTTTAATTTTACCAAGTTTTATTATTGTTAAGCTTTATTTATTAAGTTTTTTATTTAGCTGATTTTCTACTCAAACTTTTTACTCTAAAATTTGCCTAAAGAAATTTTTGTAAAGCTGTTTGCATTGAAAAATCGCATTATTTCATAATTTAGCATATCAACGATTTTATGGTGTGTAAATTATTTTCGAGATGATTGCACAGCCTCTGCTGAAAGGTAAAAAGTGAATTTAATTTTACTCATCTGAATTCATCGGCAGTGACATGCTAATGTAAGAAATTTGATACATTTTGTGACCCGCTTTTTGCAAATCGCTTCTTCCCACGTTTTCGTGATGAATTAGCATTTCGCAAACTTTTCCCTTACAAATTATTTTTTACTAAAATTTTTTTGTTAAATTGTATTTTTCAAACTTTTGGAAACTGAACGAATCGTAATTGAAAATAAAATAGAAACGCTTTGTTTTTATAGATTGAATTCGATCGCGCATCGATATTTTCGCTTACTTTAGCCATTTAATCAACTTGCTTTGTCTTTTCAAATTAACATAACTTCGTAATGCAATTATTAAATTTCGAAAGCAACTCACGATAAGCTTTTTCAATTTTCATTTTCAATACTTGCGTTTAAATGAAAAAAATTTCTATTTTCTTGTATTTAGAATAAAAAATTGTCTCAAATCAATACTCGACACCTTTTTTGATTGCTTTGTGTTGTTTCACATCAAACTCGAAAAAGTTGGCCCGAGTTCGATCTCATACGTTGTTAATTGTTGAAACTGTTTTAATTTTTTTTAGAAACAAACTGTACATGGTTTTGGTATTTAAACATAGTTTCTTGATTCGAAAAAATTTGACTTTTGTTTTAACAACAATAGAATCATATTAAAACTTGGAATTGAAAATTAAACTCTCACTCGTGTTTTGTGTTCGCGCTTTTCAACCACAAAATCGGTTTTTATCACACATTTGGTTTCTTTTACAATCGACAAAAGAAGATAAATACTGTCTCGTTTATGAATACAATATGTTTAAAAAATTTGAAAATAAAAACTTTTTTTCTTTTGTTTAAAAGAAAATAAACAACAAATCATTTTGCGTGAAAGTAAACTTAGCCAACCAAAACGTATTCGGAATGTTCATTTCGAGGATTCGTTTATTGAAACTGTGACTAGTTTTGTCTCTTAAATCGGCTGCATTTAAAATTTTCTAATGGTTTCAAGAAAAAACTATTTAGATAACAAGAAGTAAAGCTACACACCTTTTTGTCAATTAACATTCGTACACTGTTCAATTTGTGAGCAAATATTTTCATTGAAAATTGATCGTCAAAAACGGCAAACAAGATTTCTTCGTTAATTTGTGTTTTCTGGGTAAGTGTGTGCCTCGATTGCGCTATTGTCTAACTTGCTCTAGTCTTTATGATAATTCAAAATACTAATTTACTACAATTAGTTTGAAATGCTTAGCCGCTAAAATTGTAAAAACAAATCTTAAATTCATATTATTCACAGTATGATACTGTACGTTGATTTAAGAATTAAATCACTTCGAATGTGTTGAAACATTCAAAACAATTTTTTGCACGATTAAATTCAGCCAAAAAGAACCACGATCTAGACCGAAGTTACAGTCCAGTATTTTTTTGTCAAAGAATCTGTGTAAGATTTTTCAGGTTTAACAACATTGCCGTTTGCCTTCTTCGTGTTTTCTGGCTTGTCAAGGTTATTTTCGTCATTATTTTCTGATTTAGTATCACTTGAAGACGCATCATTTGACTTGTTTGAGTCTACTAAATTAGCACTTGTTGCCACTGTTGTCGGCGGAGATTTATTCAACCCTTCAGAAGAAGAAGATGTCACTTCTTTTGCTCCAGAATTTGACTCTTTTAGAGGCCAAAGCTGCAATTGTTTTTGTTGTGCAGCTTTTGAAGGCAAACTTGCATAGTTTTTGTGGCATCGATTTGGTTTAGGTGTGCCATTGTCTATAAAAGATTCAAATTAAACCTAGTTCAGTTGTTTATTTACTTACTCTGGCCTTTACAAGTTTCACTCAACTGTTCTTGACTGTGACTGGACTTCGGTGACGAACATGATGATGAAGGCATTTTGAAAGCCCAATGTTCAGTAGAATAGTAACAACTCGAGGCGCAGCTGCTATAACCAGATGTCGAAGAAGAAGCTGAAGACAACGAAGAGAGAAAACAACGCCGCTGATAAAATAAAATATATGCATCCGCTGTAACGACGGTGTCTTCAGGGACAGGGGTAACTTTGGTGTCATCAAAAAAATACCACTTCCCATCAACGGGATTCTTACAATATGCAGTATAATGGCCACTTTGCATGTTGCCATTATGATTGCACACCGCGTACAAATCATATATATTGTCCTCGCTTCTCGATATTTTATGAATTCTTGATTTTTGCATCGAGAAACTAGTTGGCAACGTAGCTGAGGAGCAATGCGATCCATTTATAGGTGAGATTGATTTGGCTTGACTTTGGTGGCTGTGATTTAATCTCACTTTCGGGACGAGATAAGGATTCATGTCAAGACCGCTGATTGGAAAAACGACTAGCGTTGAAAGCTTGTTTCTTTGTGTACTCGAAGCCTGCCGAAATCTTTTTAAATGGACAATGAACACTTCGGGGACGGACCAAAGACTCAGTTTCTTTATACATTGTTGCCGTCGCTTACAAACAGGGCATATCCATGCATTGTCTCCTGCCAACTGAGCAAACAGAAACAAAAATGTAAGCAAACATTTCACTGAAATGATAGAGTAATCACCTTTTCTTCCCTGAAATACATATCAAAGCAGTCACTTAGAGAAGCTCGATTTGCCTTCTGTGTTCTTGCTTTCACATATTCGATATTACTGTCGATTACAGGTGAAGGCATTTCATCATCACTTAAAAATAAGTCTGTTCTTAAACTTAAACTCCACTCAACAATTAACTTTAACTGAACAGGTCCTCTATAGTCTTTGTCTTCACACGATAACAAAGCCTTATCTATTTCAGGCATATACAATGGATGATCAACATCTTCTGGCAAAAAATATTTCTCTGTAGTTCCTAAAACTACTCGAAGTCTAAACGCTGATGATTCTATGGTTAAATTAAGGTCAATATCTTTTCTTATTATAGTCTTCATTGTATTCAAAATTTCTGACTGTATTTGTTTGTACGGCGCTTCACGAGATACTTGGCATGTAAAAAGTGGTCCAAAAAGTTTGCCTTCACTGCCAATTTTTACATAATTGGACCAAATTAAGATTAACAGTTGTGCAGTTGGAGACGGCGACGGAGACGAAGAGCTGTCAATGACAAGATGAGAAGGCTGCTGCACAGGTAAAGTTTCAATCGCATCAATTTCCTGCATGTCGTCCAATATATCAATAATCACTTCGGTGTCTTTGGTTAACTCTTTCAGCCCAATCTCATCGTTTTTCATCAATAAAACGAGCTGCCTTTCAGGAACTTTAATGAGCCGCGAGATTTTATCGCGTAATTCGCGTAAACTCGCTTGAGCTTCGATTGACACACCGATCTTTACCTGTATAAAGGTGACACAAAAATTAAAATACGAAGCCAATAGAAAGTTACAAATTTACTTCGCGTGGTGATTTCTTCAAATATGTTACATTCACAATAATCGTGTGCGTTTGTCTCACAGGGACTGGTAGTGAAAGGCACAAGTAAGGATCGAATGTGTTACTGTTTCCGCACGAACGACAAACCAAAGATGAGCGTAATTGCGCTTGGAATAGGTCATGAATAAAGCTGCTATTACATCTCATGTGATTCGCCAGAGTTTCAGCTGCGATCAATTCGTCTGGTCGATTGTGGTTGTACATATTCTGTAATTGCCAACACAATGTTTATTAGATTATTGATGAATAAGTAAAAAAGAATCGTCATCGCCCTCGCATTACGTGAATGGAGAAGAAAGAGTTGAATCATACGAATACATGCGTTTGTAGTGTCGAAATACAATGAGAAGAATGAAACAATGTAGTCGTGAACAAAGAGGAAAGTTAATTTCTATTGAATGCCATAAAAGTTTCATGTTTAAAGCAGAATACATTTGACGTCTCACCCAGGCTCGAGATAAAATGAAAAAAATGAGCGAATAATTGAATAAGCCTTTTGAAAAACGAAAACAAAAAAGTTAAGAGTAATAAGCTTATTGCGAAATAAATACACTATTTCAAAACAGTGAAAATTTGAGCCCAGGAAAATTAGTAACAAACACACTTGAAGCGCGATGTTGTGATGTCATCGTAAAAAAAGCTGCTGAAATATTGAATTTATTTTCAGCTCGCGTTTAATAAAGTTTTAATATGCTATATTTGCCTTGATATTTGATTTCTCGAATTGTCGAGAATCGTAATATTTTTTCGCTCGTTTCTTTTTCACACAGTTGACGTTTATTTTTCAAAAACGAAACGAAAAAAAAGTCGAAAAGAGAAGCGAAAGAATGATAAATGCAACATAAAAGCGCACGAATAAAAAACTGAAAATCTATCATTCGTAAAGTGATAGAAATAATGAAATAGTAACGCTCAGTGACTTTTTTGCTGCGTGACGATTAAGCCCACATTATATATATGGCGTGAATTGTTTAAAACGAGAAAATAGTGGTATTTCAAAATGAATTCAATCGAAAAGAGGCTTTCTGCATTTGACACGTGAAAAGAGAGGAGAGTAGCTGAAGAGAAAAGAGTTGAGAAAAGAGAAGCGTGCTTTTGAAATTAATAAATGAGAGAATGAAAAATTGAACAAATTATGATATCGCGAAAAAGCTTAAGAAATTAATGACAAGAGAGTTAGCCGTATTGTCAAACGCTCTGATTACAGATTGCATAAGCAAAACACGCCTTCACTTATGATTACTGTATACAAAACTTGAATGAATGAGTGAATAAATGAATTTTTTGTTGAAAGCGAAAATACACGAAACAACAATTAAGCTAACATTATCTCAATTATATTCATTCTTAAGTAAACATTAAAAGCGGAAAGAAGAGATTAGCGTAAAGGTCACTGTACACTAACACTACTGAATAGCAATGAAATTATGAATTATGAATTAAGACATCAAAATTTTCGTGACTTCTTGCGACTGTAATTGAATTATTCACTGATAAAGCGTGAAATAAAGGTAACAATTAAACGCAACGAAATAGAAAAGAGCGACGTATACCTTAAATTTTTTATACTTTTTTTTGGTCGCAATGTTCAGATCTTCGTGTATTTTGTCCAAAAGCCACAAAAGAAATTCTTGAGCATCGTGTTGATCGTTGCCGTCGTATTGAGGACCGTATTTGGCGACAAGTTGCTTGAATTTGTATGAAATTTCGGGCGAATACTGATTCGACCACAACGATTTGAGCAAAGCGGCCAACTGTTCGGTCACTTCACCGCGCGTCCCATATTTTTTCGCGTGCAACTTATTGCGTTTCGACAAGTCGCTTTTGTAGTGGTTCAAAACGAAGAACTCGGCGAACAGATCGGTGTTTGAAAGGCATTGAAGCACGGCGTTCATAAAGCAGGTGTTGCCGTGATTCTTGATACCAGTGACCGCGGGAACGCCGATCGTCTGCTGACATTGGCGGATGTCACCGTTGGACACCGATGAAGGCAGCGGCTGCTGCTTGCCGCCTGATTCTCCGCTCGCACGCGTCATTGTCAGGTAACCGTTGGACGTCGAGTGACAATTGTGATGCGACGAGTAGTGGATTGAATTCGATGAGAAATGGCGCATTAATCGAATGAAAAAATTGTCCGCTTTCTGGTGTCCATTGCTTCGCGGCCGATGAATGCGCGAATAACTGCGAGGCACAGTCGAACAGTGAGTGCTGCTCGTGGCCAATTCGCCGTTTCTCTCCGCCGAATTGTGGTCGCTTATGTCTCGTTTTGTAGCCATTTCCGAACACAACATAAACACAACATCACAACGCCATCTTTGCGCTGCTGTTGCTACGCGACTGCATACATATGCTTTCGCTCTCGCCGCGAGCGTCAGATTTACCGACGCGCGGTCCGCTGTCCGTCAAAGCTCTTCGCTCGCCTTCGATCACCGTTCGTTTTCCGATCTCCTTCGAAAGCGTCAAAATTTCGATCGAAAAGTTTGTCAACAATCGAGTGACTACTGACTACTTGAAGCTGCAGAAATACACAAAGTTTGACAATCTTATCGCAGCTTTGAAAAGTAAAAGAAAAACGAGAAAAATAATGACGATTGTGGCGTGCCTACGTGAACATCGCTCACACACTCGCTTCAAACGCTCTCATCGAATGTCGCGAAGGAAAGCAGCGAAAGGCGAATCTAACAATGAATTGAAAGGTTTAAAATAATGTGCATAAGTTTAAAAAAGTTGTGAGGCTTAAAATATGCGAATGGAGTTTCTTGTTTCGGCACAGAATTGGTTTTACACATCGCTTTTTATTGTATTCGCAAGTAAAACGGGTTCATTGAAGATTTTGTTTGCTGAGCTATGTTCTTAACGACGCTCTTTCCCGATTTGAATAATAAACTGTTGCTTAGTAAAATTGTCAATCGCTCGATGTTCGCGTTGAATGTAATGAACTCTTCTTATCTCTGTAAATTTTTAAGTTTGATTCAAAGCGTTTTTCTTCACGATAATACGCTTTAATTGAGTGCTCTTAATTTTCTTAAAACTCTACAGTTTACAAATGAATACAAAAAGCTAAATCAAAAGTGATAGTTCCGCTAATAGGAATATTCATTAGCATTTTTCATTTAACCGATAATCGAAAAGCTGCGAGCTTTGACACTTATGAGTTGATGTTCTTAAAGTAAACATCTCACAATATTTTTTTGGATTCACTTCTTTTTATTTGATTGCAACCTCAAAAATTGTAAAGTCTCCTGAAATCGAATGAATGATACTTATGATATTATTTTATGATTTGCAAATTAATAAAACAATTGAATTTAAGCGCATCGTATCTAGGGAAAGGAAGTGATAGCACCACTTAGATAGAAAGTCATCGTCTCGTGACTGAAGCAAATATTGATCGCATTTTTTGTATTCAGGACCATGTCTATTAAAGAAGTTTCATTTCTAATATTGTGTTTACTGCTTTGTCAAAAGGCCACTTCGAGCTGCGAATGTTGCAGCGAAGAAATATCAAGCAAAGCGACAATTGTCAACCGAATAATAAATGTTCTCACAAAAGGAAACGAAGCCGGTGTCACTTATAATGAGCTGGAAAAATTTGTCGATAAATTCGGTCCGCGGATGACCGGCACTGAGACTTTAGAGAATTCAATTGATTATATGCTCGACTTATTACGACGTAATGGTCTTAACGCTAGAACTGAAGAAGTCGAGGCTCCTTTTTGGATCCGCGGCGAAGAATATGCTGAAATGACGAAACCGTGGCCAAAAAAGTTTGGTGTTCTCGGGATAGGTCTGAGTGTTGGTACAAACGGGGCAAATATCTCGGCTCCTGTTTTGGTTGTTACCAGTTTCGAAGAGCTCGAGGAGCGAAGAGATGAAGTACAAGGAAAAATAGTGGTTTATAATTTTAAGTTCAAAAGCTATGGAGTTTCGGTTAAATATAGATCACAAGGTGCTTCACGAGCAAGTAAATATGGTGCCCTTGCTGTTTTAGTAAAATCGGTCACGCCGTTTTCGCTTTACACGCCGCACACAGGAATGCTAAATTACGACCAGACTGTACCGAAAATCCCGGCCGCATGTATTACAGTAGAAGATGCAGAGCTGATACACCGTTTGTCAAAACGAGATAATGTTTCCGTGCGTCTTTTTATGGGAGCGAAAACTTTGGATAAGCCTGCGATTAGCCGCAACATTATTGTCGATATAAAAGGTTGGAAATATCCGGAAGAGGTAAGTCTCTTTTTGAATTCACAGCGGTTAGCTTCAAAGCATGCCTCTATTGATTTTTCAAATCACCCAAATGTGATTTATTGTAAAAGATCAACAATCTGAAACTTATCAGCGGATGTTTTTCTTTCGCTTAAATGTTTGTTTTGTTCAGAGAAGATAGCGATGAATGTTGTTTTTGTATGAGAGGGTTTAATGGTTTTTACGGCAATTAATTTGCTCGTTGTGCTATTTAATGAGTTTTTAATTTTGCTTCAATTTTCATTTTCATTTGCTTCAATTTTAATGTTGTTTCGTTTTGAAAAAGCGCTTCTTTTATGAAACATAACATATGGATTATTTAAAACACGGTGAATGAACAGGAACTGAAAACCATATTTCAGGTGGTCATTGTTTCGGGACACATCGATTCGTGGGATGTTGGACAAGGGGCTATGGACGACGGTGGTGGTGCTTTCGTTTCTTGGAGGGCTCTCGCAGTTATTCATAATCTTGGCTTAAAACCGAAACGAACTTTACGAGCGATTTTATGGACAGGCGAGGAGCAAGGTCTTTGGGGTGCGCAAAGTTATATAAAAGTGAGTCTCACGCCAGTGAATGTTTTTAATTATATAAAACTTCTCAATGTTTTTTCTTTACTTACGTAGAGACATAAAAATGAAATCGATAATATAAGTATTGCGATGGAGTCTGACATTGGCACATTTAGGCCACTCGGTCTTACGTTTTCGGGAACTAATCCAAAGTCACAATGTATTGTCAAACACACACTCGAATTGATGAAAGCAATAAATGCCACTGAGCTTGTTCTCGGTGTCGAAGGATCTGACATTGTATTATTCAACGAGTATAAGGTGCCTTTGGCCAGCTTGAACAATGATCACCGCACTTACTTTTATTACCACCATACAAACGCTGACACAATGCTTGTTGAAAATTCAACAAATCTTGATACGTGCACTGCACTTTGGGCTGCGAGTTCATTTGTTTTCGCTGATTTGAATCATAAATTATGGCGATAGTGATATGATAATGTACTACTCCTGCACAAAAAAAGTTATACACAGAAGTGATGCATCATTTGCGAAGTTGGATACTTTTTGTGTCGGAAGTAGTACAGACAACAAATTATTTTGATTTATCAATTCGTGTAATCATTGAAATAAATTATAGTAAAAATGAACCAAAATGCTTGTTATTATTATTTTAAAAAATTTTAAATCTATAATTTTAATAATTAAAATAATTTCTATCTTCAGTTACTCGGGAGAAAAATGTTGCGTTTGCATTCAGGTAGAAAACAAGAGTTAACTCGAGTGAGTTGAGTAAGTGCCGACCTTTATTCAGTTTAGGATTATTGAAATTTAATTGAAAACTGGAGAATATCGTGTGAGCATAGTTTGTGGAAGCTTTGCAAGTGAGTAAAAACAATATCGACGCAGAAATATTTTATCATAATTCGTTTTTTGAGTGAAAATTATGATCAAAACATAAAGCTGTCAGATTGAGCGCGAAACTGAATCTATTATTAGAATTGCAATAATCTTCTTTGAAAAGTAAAACCATTATTAATAAGCCAGAAGCCACAAACCGGGAAATGAAAGCGATCGCTCGAAAATCATAAATAGCAAATATTTTCATTTGAAAAGAATGACAAATTAAAATCTAGAGCAGCGAATATCCGTTCGAATGGTTACGGCAACAAGCAACAAAAGTTTGCAATTGAATGCAATTGTCGGTTAAGAAATGGTGATGAATGCGGTGTTTGGCGAAGGGATTGATTTATGATCGTTGACTTGTGCCTCAGTGTGAGCTCAAAAGCTATTAAAGCCTTTAACCCATTATATAATAAAGGCTTTAATAATTCTTCGCAAGCCATTAAACAACGAGCGAATTTGCGCCAAGTTTACTTTTCACAACTCATTCATTCAAATGAATGGCTAAGACGAGAGAAGTTTTCAACACTTTCACGTCGAACGGCACTCGAAAGCCATTCTTGTTTTCACAAGCAATTGAACCCTTCATTGACACCCATTCTTCTTTGCCGACACACACACACACACACACACACACACTCACGTAGACGCGCGGTGTATTTACCCTTTCACGCGCAACACGCGCTCGACGCTCTTTATCAACCGAAAAACTTTTCGGGTAATGAAATGTATTCGCCTTGAAGTGGATTAAAGAGGCCTGTAAACCATAATATTGTGTAAATACAGACGACTTTTTATTTCGCGTGCTGTGCACACACACACACACACACACTTTCTAACTTTGACCCTATAAAATTGCAGCGCAGCACTCTGAACACCTCTACTTTTCATAGCGCGCAAAATTCATATTTCGCTTTGAATAATTCGCGTATCATTCGCTGCATCGATAGCATATAGATGATCGCGATTAATCATGAAATGGTTCATTTAGCTTTTAAGATGCATTTTTGAAATAGGCGTTTTCGAAACGCGCGAGTTTTTTTTCTGCTTTTTTTCACAGCTTAAGTGTTGAAACCATTTGGTTCGGAAATTGGAACCATTTGGTCTTTCGCCACTCTGTTCGCTTGTTTGTAAACAATTTTCAGTCTCATAAATCTTCGCTGAATGCAACAATGAATAGGCCAATTTTCGTCGCGACTCATCGATCAAAGCCCATTGAATTCACTTTACGGTGCATACAAGCAAAGGGCACTTTTTCTCCTATTTTATTAAGAACAGCATAAAGATATTGTTCATAAATACGCAGTGAACGCAAAGCTCAAAATTAAACTCTTTTTGTACTGTTTACTTTTTTCTAAAAACGAAACTTTTACTCGTTTTCTTGAGATGAAGAAGCAGTCGACGAAATATTGAAATCGGCGATGTCTTCACTATTTGCCGTATTCAGGCATTTATGAGTTTTCTCACTCTCATGGCAGCCACACACACATTTGCAGCCTCTATTTGACTTATTTTTGCTCTTCAATGCAAATCGTGATGATATCAACTCGAGCTGACCGTATAAGTCAGTTGGCGATCGGAATTCTTTCTTGTGCTTCACGCGTCGATTTTGAAACCATATTTTCACTTGTTTCTCTGATAGTCCTAAGCAATGAGCGATTTCGATGCGTCTTAATCGCGAGAGATACATCGAACGAGCGAATTCACGCTCCAAATGTATGATTTGAGTTGATGTAAAAGCGGTACGCAGCCGATGCTGTTGAGCTTTTTTACTCGTCGCATCGATTCTTTCGGGAGTCTCTCGTTTCTCCTCTGCAGGAGACAGAAGTGAACAGTTTAATTCAAACGTCAAAACTTTGAACGAAAGTTGGTTTACTGAGGCGTGATTTTGTTAAGAAGAAAAGTTTTTTTCAATCTTCCTAGTGAAGTCACTTACCTGTCTTTTTCAGGCTTCCAGTCTCGTCGATCGTGTTTGATGCTAAGTTTCTAAAATTAAGCGATTTTGTCGTGTCGCGGCTTAATGTTTGAGCAACATTTGAAGAGTTTTGAAGTGACTGATCGATAAAATTTTGGCCAACTTTTGGCACGGAAAGATTCAATAAGGAATCAACGAAGAATGAAGTTGACGGTGATTTGTTCATATCAGCGAAACTCAGAAACGATTAGAACACTTTTTTTTTGCTTCTTCGCGAAAACGAACACATCAAATCGTAAAATAATTTTTTCAAAATTTTTGAACTTTTTTGAAATGAGAGTTGGTTAAAAACAGAAAGTCCAAAGTGGCCGTAGCGATTCGCGATCTATGTTTGTACCCCGAACTCCTCCCAAACTGCCTATTGTATTTTTATCCAATCTTTTGATTGCCTTTTCATACATTATTTACAGAGAGTGAGGGACATTGGGTGAACCCAATCGGTCCTCCCACTGATTTTCAGATCTACTCTATAATTTGCGCTCGACAATTGAACTTTTCGGACCTGTCGTACGCGTCCTGTTCATTGAATTCGGAGATTTTCAGTTTTTTGTGCGCGCTTTTCTGCAAACTTTGTTCAGAAAATTTCGCAAAAAACAAACTTTTAAAAGGCTTTTAAAAAATAAGGCTACACTCGATTGTTTCAAATAATTGAACGGACGGCGTTAACAGCTAAAGTAGCTTTGAATTGCAGCGAAAAACTTTATTCTTTCGCTCTCTCTTTGAAATAGGGTTTAATCTCGCTTCTTAAAGATGGGCCCAACAATAGGGCCAATTGACAAGGTACCCCTGAAGGGCAATTTGGGAACAAGGCGCACCGTTTTTTCCTCCATTATCCTCACTTTACATCACTCGTTCGCTCACTTCGAATCACTCTCTCTCTTTTGAGCGAAAATAAAAGACCAGTGAAGAAGGTGATGATAGCGACATTTGCATTCACACACCAATTGACCATATCTTTTGCGCTGACAACCATTACTTAACTGCGATCGCTTAACAATTGAACATTTTTTTCTAAAAAGACTGAATGAGATGACGATTATGCCAAGTGTGTTATGTGTGTTGTGTTTTGGTTTCGCCTTCGAATATACGCTTTAAAGCATTGTAAAGTGTTCTCTGTGTAAAAAAACGTGCACGAAAAAGGAATATTACGTTTGTTTGAAAGGAGCGCGAATGTGTCGTTGAAGAAAGCGCACATCGTGCGATTGAATGCAAGCCTCTCTTCGAAATAGTAGTTTGAGCACAGTTTAAAACTACAAAAACTTTATATAAAAGCAATTTTATGAAGACATCTGTTCCCAGTCATATATACGCATTTTTTGCTTCCAACGGACAATCGCTGATGAAGCGCGTTCCGCGAGCATTGCGAGCCGAATATAGAGAAAACAGAGCGAGCAGTGGGAAAGGGAGAAAATTCGCTTTTCATATAAATTATGTAATGACGACTTCGCTATTCGTGAATCAGTCGCTTTCAGCTATGTTTGCGTTTAATTACAACACGTTAAATAAAGTGCTCGCATTCTGTGCCGCGCTTTGCACATGGGCAACAGGAGCATTTCGGCAAGCTCTGCTCTGATTGAAAGCACTTTTACCTTTTTCGCCCGATAACCCGCTGACAGATGTAAGTTAAGCTTCAAATATCGATTATAATCATAATCACAATTCATTGTTCAGCTCTTCGTATGAATATCCTTTTCGCGTTATTTATGTTTGAAAACAGTCGAATGGAGTGAATCCGAAAAGGGAGCGAAACGCATTGAATCGCTGCCAGTATCTTCATCCGATTTTTTATTATTATTTCCCATCTCTCATTCTCTTCTGAAACTAAACCCTAATCTGTTTCACCATTCATTTCGCTCTGCCTTCCTTTTGCAGAGCGGCGAAGAGCAGCGCAAATTTTTATTAAGTTCCGGATAAAGATGTACTCTGTGTACATATACGGCGATCGTTTTCGCTACGCTATACTCGCGTAGAATAGTTTTCCGCGAAATTTACTCTCGAAGAGCGAGTATTTACTGCGCGAATGGAGAGAAGAAAAAAGAAAGGCGAAAAACTTTTCTACTGGTCAAAAGGCGAGGGCTAATTTTTAAACAGCGGCGCACACAGCGAAAAGAGCCATCAAAGTTAACAAAAGGTCAGTTTTGTGTCACAAACGATTATTAAAGGTCCATTTGTCAAAAATTTCTACTTTGTATTCTTAACTGCATTTGTAACTGAAATAAATACTGTGAAAAACAGCGTTCATTTCGTACGATGCGAAAAAGAGCAAATAGACGAGAGAAATTGTCCGAAAGTGGGTATGCGTCGAATGCGGAGTACGTACACCGAGAGTAGCGCACAATATCAATTTTCATCGACTTTATTTCTTCTCGTTTTGTGATCACTCTTGGTTCGCAGTGACAAAAAAAGCAGCTGAAAGCGTATACAAATATTTTACAAAAGTTTCGATTTTCGGACCTATTGTTGTTTACGCATTTCGCTTGTCAGTTCAAATTATTGATCGCTTACTGCGCTTTTACGTCTTCGTTTTTCATCACCATTTCGCTAAATGACTACTGTCCGCGCATTCAATGCTCCTCGATATTTCTCGCTGCTTCTCGCTCGTTTCAATATTTACTTTCTTTATGTTTGTTTCTCTCTCTGTGCAAAATATTTACATTCGGCCTCACCTTCGCAAGCGCTGCCTTCGCGATACTTTCGACGATATTTTTTTATAGTTCAAAAAACAATTCCAATCAATTCGCAATCGTTTATCACATTGCCGTCGATTATTGACAGAGCTCGTGAAATCGTTCACGCTCTTTCGGGGTCCGCACGTGCTGCGCATTACACAATGACGATCGCACGTGTGCTCAATTTTATTACTTCGAAATGATTTTTGAGGATAAATTCAAATGAATTTGTAAAATTTCAAATTGTTTTTTTTTATGAGAAATTCTTTATTTTTAATTTTTTTATTTTGATTCACATCATGTAGAATGAACATATGAAGGGCTTTTAGAATATTTAAAATTGTGAAAAAGAGCTGCAAGGAGAAAAAAATTTCACAAAATTTTCTTTTCATTTTTTACAAAAAAAATCTCATCATTAATAAGTGTTATTAAAATAAGTTTAGTTTGACTACTTATTTGATAATTTTTATTAATTTTAAGTTTTTATTGAAATGAAGAAATTCTCATTTTTTTTTACATGAGCATTTGAATTTCTTTTACAATTCTTTTATAATAAGAGTATTCTGTATTAGTGTTTCACTTTGAAAAGTTCTATAGATAAAACGGTTTAAGATAAACTGTCGGTAAATGATTGATACAATCTCGTCTAATTTGTGTTTTGAAGTTAAATTTTTATTTGTAATTTACATCGATCTCAAAAATAGTGTTTTCTAGCGTTAAACTTCTTATCACGATAAACGGCTCAAGCAGAACACAAATGAAACTTAATTTTAAAAAATAGAATGTCAATATCTTAATTTAAGCCATGCCTATAAGCTCTGGGTGGTTATCATAAGCGACGTGTGCTTTCACCTCAATTAACACTTTTTAAGCATCCAATTGTCAATGCGAAAGCTTATTCTTACGATTGATCGAAATATTTTATCGTTGCTTTCGCATGAAACTTCAGCGTCTTATTGGAAATGAATACACTTACTTCTGTAACAGTAGTAGTAGTAGTGCAGTGTGCCATTAATGAACAAATAAATCACATCAATTAGTGACCATTTTACAAAATAAACAAGGAAAAACTTATGATCATAATAAATTGAACAACAAAACTGCATTCAGGAAAAGTGCGATTCGATGAATTACATTTGTGAGTGTTACAAACGTGCACACAACCAGAGACTTTACCCATTACAGTGTCCAAATCTTTGCGACAATGATCAAAGCTGTTTTCTTTCATACAATCGCGAATTATCACAGTTTTCTTATTGTCTGATCAAAGAGAAGATTTAAAGTGTTTTGAGAGTTTTAATAAAATTTTAAAGAAAAAAATTAAAAGTTTTTAAATTTGTGACCAAATTAAGAAATCAGCATTAAGATCAACATTTTAAAAGAGGTGGAGACATTTTGAAAAAGCTGAGCGACTGATAAACTCAAAAGAGATTAGATTGCAAACTGCAGACTTAAAATTTGTTCAGCGTAAGAACAAAACTTACTCAGCTTTCCAACGATTTTAACGCAGCCCAACTCTTTCGGGCACTTTAATGATCGCATTTGACGATCTTGTTGAAATGGATCTTCGCACGCGACAAAACTTCTGTTTTCACTCCGACACGACCAGCAGTCCAAAGAGAGTGCTGGTTCCGGTAGAATATTTTTAGAAAAATTTAAATTAAAATTAAGCATTTCGAATGTTACCTGTTTCGATTTTAGCAAAAACAATTGAGTATAGCAAAACGATTGTCAACGACGTAAACTTCATTTCGCTGTCAAAAACTATGAAATAAGAGAAATATTGAAACGCGTTGCTATTGAAAAAATCGGTTGCGTTTCGCGCTTGAATAATAAAAGCTAAATGCTATCGCCAATTGCTAGCCTTTGTAAACGTTCGCGAATCTGTTTGTAATCACGAAAGTGTGTTCTGCTCGAAACACAAGCTCAATTTTCGCTACAAATGCAATATTTGAATCTTCATTTATCATTTGAAGTACAACAAATGACGAATGATGTAAATTTCGCCGAAAAGCGCGCTTTGCCGCAAAGCATAGAATCGAAGCTATTTTTTGTCTTCACAAAGATGATTGCGAAAGAACTTATTGAGAATTAGTGCGCTTTTTTCACCCGAATTTCGGCGCTTTTTTGTGACACGCATCGAAGGGCCGCTTTTGAATATGCGTCGAAGCCTTGAATTCTCTTTTTGTCCTACTTATAGGCCACTTTCACTCGATTTGAACTACTTTTCTGTGCACTTCACATTGAAAATAAAAGTGAAAGCTAAACTGGTCACGTTGAAGGCACACTTAGTGGTGCTTGAAATACTTGAGTACGTCATTTCGCGCGAAGAAAGCGAACACTGAAAATACGCTTTTATTGGAAATTAAATTGAGAAGTGTGACACTTACTTTTTAACGATTCTTTTCTCTTTTAAACTTTAAAAACTCTAATCACAAAGTTCGTTTGCCTTTTCTAATGCTAATTTCTTATTCAAAGCGCATTTCATTATTCACCTTATTAAAAAAACACAACAACATCAAAGTTTCTTATCCCAATTTTGAGCATAATCTTGTGCATGACTTGAAGCATTACACGATCAAAAATAAAGTTGCTAATATCGATGTAACGATTAAAAATTTTACGGGATCGTTTTCATCGTCCGAGTTGCATAAATTTTGCTTGCAAGTGTATATACAGCCACGAATTAAAGTTTGGTTGTACTCGATCAGACCGCAATAATCTTTTCGCCTATGTTTATGGCAATCGCGCATCGTTAAATTGTCCACGGTGAAGGCTGTAATTTAAATTAAAATAAGATTAGAATACGCTTTTCTTCACTATAGAGCATAGAATACATGTTTCACCGACGATTTTTATGCAGTACTTCTTATCGGTACAATTCACCGTAAAAGACTCGTCAGGACTCGTTTTGCATCCTAAATTATGTGCTACGACACTCGTGCAGCGGTAGCACTCGATGCTGAACGCTTTTAAGAAAAGAAGCAAATTTAATATTTAAAATTTATTTCGACGCAGTTACCTCCTTCTTTGAACACAACTAAAATTGCAAAGAATATCGAAGTACACTGAACCAATGTGCTTTTCATAACTACATTTTTCTGCGGTACTGTTCGAGCGAAATCGTGCTATTTGCCCACACCAATGGCATATGTGCAAAAAGAGTGGACAGTTAGAAGGTCAATTCGATTTTCGATTTTTATTTTTGCTCCATAATTATTTTTTGGTTAATTGCATAGATATTCACGCATTTGACGCGCACATAATTTCGCTTAACATTTTTTAATTACAAAATGACTTTGAATCGTTGCAAAAGTGAAACAAACCCATTGATATGGTAACACACTGTTTGATGACACTAAATTTAATAAATAAATGAGCTGGGAAACGTACAAAGTTTACGCATTACTTTAAAAATTATGAAATTTGAATAGATTTTAGCATCGCTCGAAAGGAATTCATAATTCAAAAAATTTCGATGACTCTAATTGATTCGTGCTGCTCATTTCCAAAAAT
>NCKU01000566.1:0-37951 GCA_003675995.1 Dinothrombium tinctorium | reverse complement strand
AGTGTATTTGGTTCTTACAAAAATCTATGAAAAATTCTTTTTACAAAAACAAATTCAAGTTTAATAAATTTTTCGAATGATTTTAGATATCTGAACTATCTGAACAAATGAAGTTTTAATTCATTTTTCCCACAAATAAAATTACATTTCAAAAAAAAATTATTTTCAATCTACTCGTACAAGTTTTAGTTAAAATTGTCGGAAAACTATTCGATTGAAATAATGATCAGTAAATAAATCGAATAGTTGAAAAACTATTCAAAAATTTTTCTACAATGCAAAACTGCGTAAAATGTGAAAATTTTTTGGACAGAATAGTGCATTAGCAAGCAATTTCACTGCGATGTGAATTAATAGTGCAATTTGATTGTATTTATATCCCAAAACGCGTTAAAAATTCGCAAATTTAAAATAAGAAGGGCGCTTTCAGAGATCATTTAAGCTGCGTGGGCAATTTAAAATGTGGATCTTTTTTTTATATTGAGTCAAAATGTTTTTTAAATTTAATGTGAACTCTATAATTTTGAGCAAAATATTTTTTTAAGTCGTACGCGACAAATAAATGATGATGTAAAGTTATCTTTCTTTACGTGACATTTTAGCGTTTTGGGATCCGCTGCAAAACTATATTAATGTTCGATTGAAATGTGCATTTTCTTTTGGCATTCATTTCTTGACTTTACATCAGAGACTGAAACAGCAAAACTTTGGCCGAAAAATGTCTTTGCATTTAACATAGGATTTTCCATATCAATTATATGTAAACAACAAGATAATAATAGTAAAATTTAACATTTGAATATGAGGTAATCTTGAGAATAAACTCTGAAACCTCGAATATGTATTCAATGTAACAATAAATCTAAATTAATACTGAAATTACGAATAGCATTTGAGAACAGGACTTACTGTTTCTTGTCTGCAAGAATATGTTCGATATATTTGCAAATATGTTTAAAATTGTTTTTTTCACAGATCATTGCAAATCAAATTATTCGACGGTATTATGAATCCGTTGAACGCTTCCAGAGGCAAACCAAATTAATATTGGTTGCGGCTACAATGAATTCAAGATCAGGTGATACGGCGACAGCATTAATCACAACCTAAATTTAAATGTTAAAAAAATAAAATGTGTTTTAGAACTAACCGGTTGTTTTTCATTAACGATTTTCTTATCATTCAGCTTTGGGTTATTAATTGTCGGCCATTTTAAAACTAAATCTGGAGGCTGTTTTTTAGAACCTTCGAGATCATCGAATGGTATTTTACTCGTATCATACAGCCAAAGTTGACCATCGTTATCGCCACAAACCATAAGCCCTTGTTGAACAGTTAAATACATGTAATCACAGATGCTTTCACAGTATTCGAACTGATAACAGCTTTTGAACGGAGTTTCTTTAAACGATGATGTCTTATTGCGAGTGGGAGCTGTGGTGAAGTCGTCCAAAAGTCTCTTTAAATTAATTACATCAATAACCCCACTTCTCGAACGTTTTACAGCAACGAATTCTCTATTCTCTGGAAAAATGGCCAATCCGTCGATTACTTTATGTTTTGAGAAAGAAACGTGACCGAGCTGAGGTTCTCTGAAAGTGCGTTTATATTATTTTTGTCCAGGAAATGTCACTCACCGTTTTTCATTACTGAAGTTTGGCCAAAACGTAAGCCCGTTTTCTCCAGCTGCAAGCAGTACGTCGTATTCTGGAGAAAATACTAATTGAAGAAGAAAGTTAAAGGCGTTGACATGACGAAGAAGTTTGACTTTAGCTTGATGTCGCGTAGGTTTACCGATGTCCCAAAGCTTAATGGTTTTGTCATAACTAGCACTGAACAACCAAGTCGGGTTTTTAGGATGAAAGAGCAATGCATTCACATCTTTATCGTGGGCAACAAATTTACAGTAACAAATAAGCTCATCAGGATGCAACAAAACAATATGTCGCTCTCTTCCTCCAACTGCTAATATCACATCTTCTGACTTTCCATTCGAAGGTATTGCCGTCCACGCCATGCAATAAAAATTTTCGCTTAAATTAGAATCACAATAACGCTTTTTAACTGTGGCCGTCGGACAGTCGATAAGGCACACGATGTTCCCTCCGCAACTTGCAACCAAATTGCAACCATTACTTTGACGCGTTTTCGGTTCGAATGCAGTCTTCCAGATTTGCGTGGTCGAATCGTAAGGATTGTTTTGCGAAGAATGACATCGAATGAAGAGAACTGCCTCGTAGTCGAAAGAACTGTTTTCTTTCCTTATGTAAAAGCAGCGCTTTTTCGGTTTTACACCTTCAATTGAGTGTTCCTCTTGTTCACGCTTTTTACTGCAAACTTCACTCGATGGTGTGTCGCAAACAGAGCACACAGTTTGATCGCTGCAAGCATCGCTCTCGTTACTCGTCTCGTTCGCCTTTCGATTGAAGCGCGCTTTCAGCGTCTTGAATTCCTCCTCAACTTTTTGCTTAACTTTATTTTCGAGCAAATAATTGAGAACTTTCTTCGCGCTTTCGGGACAATCGGTCGCATTCTGCCGCACTAATCGCGCCAATCGACTCTCTAAATTGCCGCAGTCGAACGAAGCCGAATCGAGTGCGTTCGAAAGTTCTTTCTGCCAGAAAGCATCGATTTTTTTGTCGATATCGAGGTCAAGTTTACTGATCACTTCTCGCAAAGCGGAGCAATCGTTACCGTCCAAAAAGGTCAAATTCGGCAGCATTGCCACGATAAGCAGGCGGTCGGTGGTGTGCAGCGGATTGCCGGCAATCGACAGCCGTTCGATCGCAGGAAAATTCGAAAGAAAACTTACGTCTCGAATTTCGTTATCGCAGAGATCGAGTTTCTTGAGGCGAGCGCACAGTTTCTCAGCTGTGAACGTCTTCAGTCGATTGTTGGACAAGTCGAGCGATTGCAAACTGACCAATTCGTCGAAAGCGTTCGCCGCGATGTCGGTGATGTTTTGTTTACTCAAACTGTAAACAAATCGATTTTCGGTGAATGCAAAGAAAGTGTTTCGGAAACTCAGCGAACTTACTTCAAGCTGTGAACGCTTTCGAGTGCTTCGCTCTGCACGCATTTCGCGATCAATTCTCGGTTTAATTGCATTTCAAAGTGAAAAGTCGTCGTTTCGAAAAATCGCCGCTTTCGAAAAACAGCTCAACTTTATGTCATCACTGCGCTCGTCACAAAGGGATCGTTCACTGATCGAACGAACTTTGCGCGCAAAAAGCGCGTTCAAACGCCGGCTGCGATCCACGCTCGCTTCGAACCGCTTTTCACCCGATTTCCGCCTTTCGCTCTGCTTTCGCCCATTTCGCGATCACTCCCAAAGCGTTGCTATCGTCCACTCGATTGCGCCTCACTCGGTGCAAAAGCAGCCGACTGTGGCCGTGATTACGGCGTTTCGCGCGAAACGAAAACTGCTTCTCGAAACGTTGCGAACTTCGCTTGAAGTTGGTACAACCGAAGCTCAGCTCGCATTCCAATCCATTGAAGAGACGATCGTTGCCTGAAACGTTTGCTGACTGCAAAGGCGGTGTTCGCCCGCAGCACGTGCTCACGAGGCATTGCCCTTTTGTTTTCTTTGCTTCACTTCATTCACCCGATTTATTCAATCGTTGCATTATTTGCGAAAAGCGGCTTTCATTTGTGTACAAAACTCACCGCGAATAATGGCGAATAGTGTCGATACGCTCGAGGCGATCGTGAGTAGAACGCTTTCACTTTTAAGGCTGCTTTCGATTTCATCACTTTTGATCACAGTTCAATAATAATGAATGCAAACTGAATCTGATAATGTGTAAACTCGAGAGTTTACTCGATTGCGAACAAAGCGATGCTTCATCGAATACCGTAAGTTTCGCTATCTTTTTGCTGTCAAAATTCACACTTTGATTGTCTCAAAGCTGAATCCCGTCAAAATTCTCGAAGAAATGAAGAATATAAAGAAGGAGTTGGCAGAAGTAAAGCAAATGTATAGCGATTTGCAAAGCTATAAAAAGAAAATTGGCGAAGAATTAAAAACTGAATCTGCTTCCATTGAAAAAGAAATCAATGAATTTTTACAATCGTTTAATAAGTCCGATTAAAGTTAATAACTCCTTCCGAATAAAGTATAGAACTTGGGTTTGCATTTGCAATTCGAATTAACACACTTCTCATTTGTGATCTCTTTTGGTTGCTTATGAGGGATGCATAAAGATTTTGCACCCATCAAAGGACCACTGGCATCGTTTTGATCTTCTTTGGCACTGTTCTTCTTTATTTCATCTTCGCATTGAATACCCCCGCAGAAAGGAGCCATAATTATGCATTTCTCATCTAGCTTTCGGACGAATTCAGGCCAGTTGTCTGTTACAACGAGATGTTCGTCTCTAATTTTTTTCGCATTTTCAAAGAGAGTATTGTGAATATCAGTAAGCATTTTGGCGATTTCACCAACGGCAGCATTCCACATAACATTTATTTTTGCTCCATTATCTCGCCTCGCAGCCACAAATTTGCTCTCTTTTAGATCTTTAGGGCCGAGCTCAATTCGAATGGGAACACCCTTGAGTTCCCAATGATTGTATTTCCACCCTGGAGAATTGTGGTCACTCAAATCACTTTCGCATCTAATTCCTGCAGCGGTAAGAATGTGTCGCAATTCCTCACACTTTTGTAGTAAATGTTGTTTTTCATCATCTTTTGTTTGAACTGTTATTCCACACGGAATAATTATAACCTGAACTGCTGCTACTCTTGGAGGAAGCACTAGACCTTTGTCATCTGAATGCACCATAATCATTACTCCAATTGATCGAGTAGAAATGCCCCACGAATTTTGATAAACAAAAATCTTCTTACCAGCTTCGGAAGGATCTTCAAATATTATTTCAAACATTTTGCTAAAATTTTGCCCTAAATGATGGGAAGTAGCAGCTTGAACTCCCCTTCCATTGACCGCAACGTAAGCTTCGATCGTTGTGGTGAACTCTCCGCCGGCAAATTTTTCTTTTTCGGTTTTCGTTCCTTTAATCACAGGAATCGCCAACAACTCTTCATAAACTTCGGCATAAAAATCAAGTATTTGATACACCTCAGCAACTGCATCCTCTCGTGTCATATGAGCCGTGTGACCTTCTTGCCAAAGAAATTCACGAGTTCTCAGAAAAGGTGTAGGATTCTTGAACTCCCATCGTACGACATTGCACCATTGATTGATTTTGATTGGCAAATCACGATGGGATTTGATCCATTTGGCAAAAGATGGATACATAACAGTTTCTGACGTGGGCCGAATTGCAATAGGTTCGGCCAAATCGGAAGAACCCGATTTTGTAACCCAAGCAACTTCCGGAGCAAAGTCTGCGATATGCGTTTTTTCTCTTTCGAGAGCATGGGAGGAGACAAACATCGGAAAGTAACAATTTTTGACACCTAATGTTTTTATACACTTATCGAAATGATTTTGAATTGATTCCCAAATGCTGAAAGCCCACGGACGAAGGATATAACAACCGCTTACATCGTAATATTCTATTAGTTCAGCTTTCGTGATCACTTCTGTATACCAATCGGCGAGATTTTCAGATTTTTTCACTTCTAATCCCAATCTAGTTTGTTTTTTAGCACCTTGTTTCTCTTCTTTCTTTTCATTAAGCTTTGCACTTTCAATCTTCTTCGAACGAAGCTCTTTCTCTGGAGTTTTTGTCTCCTTCGCCTTCTGTTGCGATAAACTTTTCTTCGATGCTGATTCTTCTTCAGGTTTCCATTCATTGCCAGTTAATTTTTTATATTCATCTTTTAATTTCAACAAACAATCTATTTCAGGCTTTAACTCTTCTTTACTCTTTTTGTCGCTCTTCATTTTCCTTATTTTATCTCCTTGCTCTTTGATTTTCAAACTTAACGGAGTTACATCAGTTTTTTCATCATTTTTATTTTCCGTTGATTTATTTTTTATTTCCGAATCAGTTGTTGACTTCCATTCATTTCCAGTTAATGTTTTATATTCTTCTTTTAATTTCCACAAACATTCAATTTCAGGTTTTAAATCGTCTTTGCTTTTTTTGTCGCTTTTCATCTTCCTTATTTTGTCACCCTGTTGCTTAATTTTCAAATTAAGCGAAGAGACATCAACATTGTTTGCTAAAGGAGCTGCGTCTCCTTTCTGCTTATTTGCTTCACTTTGATTAGCTGGTGGTTTCCATTCCTTTCCACTTAATTTCTTGTAATCATCTTTAAGACTCAAAAGAAGATCGATTTCGGGTTTCAATTCTTCTTTACTTTTCTTTTTACTTTTCATTTGTCTAATTTTATCACCTTGTTCTTGTATTTTTTTCTCAAGTTCTTCTAAACAATTTTTATCGTTTGCTTTTTCCATATCTTGTTTCTCTTTGCTTGAATATTCTGGGCTCCAGTCATAACCTGTTAATTCTTTAAATGCTTGTTTGAGCTTCAAAAGAAGATCGATTTCTGGTTTTAACTCTTCTTTGCTCTTTTTCTCGCTTTTCATCGCTCGAACTCGATCCCCTTGCTGACGAATTTTTACATCTAATTCATCAGCATTAGCGATAGATGATTTTGCTTGTTTCACATCCTTTGATTGTGAAGGCGTTTTTTCTTTTAAGTTTTGCTTCCAATCCTGAATTTCTTTCGGGAAGATATTCATGTCAGATGATCCATCAGGAATAGATATTAACCTTAGAGGAGTAACAATTCCTGTATGAAGAACTGTCGATTCATCAAAAGGCTCATCACAAATGAAAAATCCTTTACGAAGAATTTGGATAATATCTCTTTCTTTTAAATTTTTCGCATCTTCTTCGATGTAAAATTGAATTTCTTTCTTGCTATCTCTATTTATAAAGTCTTTAAAATCGTCATCTTTACCAAGCAATGGTTTACTTATTAAATGTTCATAGTACACTGCTGTGGCTTTTATCATATTCGAAGTTTCAATCCATGTCACTTTAAGAGTTTTTTTGAAGTCTTTGTTTTCAAGATTAAGATTACAGTGAATTTCGGAGACTAAACCGGTTTTGTTATCTTTCAAAATTTTGTTAACTTTGAGATTTCCCCAGTTAATGAAAGTAACGACATCACCTTCTTTGATTAAGGAAGCATCACTTTGATCAATAATCAACTTATTTCCGACTTTGACATTCCTTTTTCCTAAATCAACATTTTTAGGATGAACATTGACTTGTATGATATCTTCTTTAGCGTCACTTATGTAAACGATGACGGCATTCTTTGCTTCTACAGCCATATAACGAGGAGCAATAGGATCTATCACTTTTTTATTGAAGCTCCATATTTTATCCCATTCCATAAAAACAACTGAGCGAGAAGAGCCTTGTGCTTTGATAAATTCCTTCAAACCATCAACTGTTAATCCTCTCCTTAAAATACCGCGAACAGTAGGCATGCGAGGATCATCCCACCCATCCACAATTTTATTTTCAACGAACCAAGTTAACTTTCTTTTTGAAAGAACAGTATTCATCATATTTAATCTCGAGTAGGCCCAAATATATGGTTTTCTCATTCCTAGTGCTTCCAAAATCCAATAGTATTGAGCATCACGATCAGTATATTCAGTTGTTCGAAGAGCGTGAGTTACTCCTTCAATTGAATCGATAAGAGGACAGGCGAAATCATAAGTAGGGTAAACATGGTATTTGTCTCCAGTTTTAGGATGCTTTTCTTTTTTACAACGATAAAGAGCAGGATCTCTCATACATCCATTATCAGAATTCATGTCTATTTTTGCTCTTACGCAACATTTTTGTCCGTAATCGGTTCCTTTTTTCATTTCCTCCCATAATTTGAGGTTCTTTTCAATAGAATTATTTCGATTAGTAGATTCGATTCTTTGCTCCCGTTCCTGCTTCATTTTCTCGGGCTCCGTGTCGTCAACATAGGCTTTACCATTTTTTATCAATTCCTCACATTTTTCAAGAAAAAAGTCAAAATAATCAGAAGTGTAGGAACATATGTCAGGTTTTATATGAAGTAATTCAATATCTTGGCGGATAACTTCTTCATAATCTTCTTTTTCCTTTTCTGGGTTAGTATCATCAAATCTAAAGATAAGTTTGCCGTTGAACGCTAATTGATAGTATTGATTTAGCAAAGCTGCCTTGGCGTGTCCGATATGTAGAAACCCGCTAGCTTCAGGAGGGAATCTAACGACAACTTTTCCCATTTCCGCTTCTGGCAAATCCACATATTTACCTTCTTCTTTAGAAATATTTTGCTTTACTTTTTTACTTGCTTCCTTTTTCTGGACTGATGTTGGCTTTTCTTGCTGTTTGTAGGTTTCTTGCATCTGAAAGAAATTAATTGTATAAAAGAAACAATGTGATTATCATTTACTTTTTTCTGTTCGATTTCATCGAAGTACTCGAAAGCATTTAAATTACATAATTGATTTCCAACAAAGTTCAACCATCGATCGATATTAGTAAATGTAGAGCAATTAATGTTAGAAAAGACAATACGAGACCAGACAAATATATCAGCTAAACTCAAATTATTGCCGACTAGCAGTTGGCGTTTTTCTAAAACCGAGTTCAACTCATTGAGAGCTGTCTCAACGTTTGTATCGTTAGTGAAATGTTTAGAGAACGCGACCCAATCATCGATGAGTGTTCGCTCGACAATATCGTCACCAGCGTAAAATTTTTTCTGCGATTCGCGCGAAGAGAGACGAACTAAATGCCGGGCGATCGAAGCGCAATTCTCGTTCAAATTGAGTAATTGATCGCCGCAATCACCAGTTTGCCGAGAAATGGACACTTTGCTCGAGATGTTGGCGTCGTTTCGCAAAATTGAAGCGACTATTAAACCGGGCGCGAAGTCCGCTTTTCGCCTTTTCTCGTCAAAAGTGATCTTCAAATGGGAAACACTCATTTCTAATGTTCGAGTTTGAAAACGAGAGCTCAACGAATGACACGTGTAAGCAACAAAAGTGACGCTCGCAAATTGCGAGATCGCAATGCGCGTAGAGTCGCCACTTTCTAAGCAGCTCGCAATGAGATGAAAGTGATGCAATTTCAACACTCGTTTGCAGTCGACACTCCCAAATCATTATTTGCAATTATTTTGATTTACAAACAGATTCTTCTTTCATCTAATTTCCATACCTTTTCACGCGTTTCTTTCGATTAGACAAGCAAAATTCGAGCGTTTTATTGTAAATCGACAAAAGCGTGATTTAAAGTCTGCCCCTTCGCAATCGTAGCGAAAGCATTGAGTTTGCAAAGCGAACATTTTTCCGAAAAATCTTCAAATCGCCGACTTTTCATTATTCGCAATGAGTGAAGCAATCGAAAGCAACAACGTTTCGAGCGTCGAGAAAGCGATCAAAGAACAAGCGGACACCGTTCGAAAGTTAAAGTCGAGTAAAGCGGACAAAGCGCAGGTTTGTTGTCGTTTCGCTTTTAATGCAAATTCAACGCTCAATTTAATTAAATGCAAACGTTACTTTGTTTTCCTTTTCTTAGAAACGCATTTTTTATATGCATTCATTTGAAAATGAAAAATGATACTTAAGTGAATTCGTGTTGAAAACAGTGTTCAGTCAATTCTTGCCTTGAATTCAGCGCCGATTTCAAGTCAAAATTGTGAATAATGCAAAAGTTTGATTTTGAAAATTGTTAAAACGTGTCAAAAGACGTTTTTCAAAAAATGAGTGAAAACCGTTTTCGTATACAGTAAATCGATTCGTGCCTTGCATTCGACGCTACTTTTTTTCTCAACACTCCTTTTTATATTGCAATTACCTTTTTACAGTCGGCAAAAAATTGTTTTTTAACTATTTTACAAAAACAGTAATAGAAGTGATATTAAAGCAGAACAGGTTTAAACAATAGTCGATACGTGGTACGCTTACCAATAAAGTCTACTTTGCTATTCTTCTTTCGCTATTTAAAAAAGCACACGATTTGTATCAATGACCGAATAGCTGAGAAAAAGTATCGATATATAAACGAATACTGACGTTAATAACGTTTAATTGTGTCTTTTGATTGTCGAAAATTTTGCTAAAATTTATGCTCATTAATGTTGTTTTAAATTCTGTGTTTAACCGATTTGCGGTTTGTAATTATCAGCTATACGATTATTTTCGCAATTAATTATTTGTTCGCAAAATTAATGCGAGTCTTTTGCAGCGAAGAATATTAAAGTAAAAATTAGTGAGGATTGCGTTTCTTGCCTGCTGAAAAAGGAGAGCGTTCGACTCATAATTCGCAGTCAAATTATTCGAAGGTGTTTGAGAGGCGTTGAAATATCATTTATTATTTTATAAACGGTAATTACAGCGAACGCTGCGAAGACGGCAAAAGTTGAGTGATGGACGCTCGAGATAACGACTGAAATCGATGCAAGTTTTGATGCGTTCATTGAAAGCTATAATTTCGAGAAGTATAGTAACGAATATCAGCTGCTCATTAATAATATTCAATATTCTCGTTGTGTTGTCGAAAATGCGTTTCGTGAGTGAAGAGCATCGCGTTCGCGAGTAAACTTGCGATGAGAAATGCCTCTCATTAATGAATGTATTTACCGATTCTCGTCCAAATTAAATCCTTTACGTTTCGCTTTTTGCGCCAAGAATCACGTTATCGTAATTTGGGTGGAGTTCAATTGCTTAATGAAAGATTGGAGCGAAATTAAATTAAACGAAACGCTATTTTTAACCGAATTTGTATTCAAAGACACGTTCGCGAATTGTGCGTTAGAAGAGTTAGAAAAGTTACAGATTTAGCGATAAATTTCACTAGAAAATAGTTTTGTTGACAAACAATTAATTGCCTTGTTTTGAAATGGAAATCGGATAACTCTTTTACGAATGCATTTGAATCAGTTTATTTGCAATTTTGCATTAAAGCTTTTCGCGATATAAATGTACTGCACTCACGTTTTGAATATGAAATCGTATTCGTAATTTAATCAATATTTCACTGCGAAAAAAGCGAGGCGAACAATAACTCGAAAGAAATAATGCGGAATATGTATAACGATTTCGCTCAAAGCGAGTGTTTAAAACTTAGTTTTTGTACCTTTTTTCGTGAGACATATTTTATTATAATATGAATTCGATACATTCTACAAGCGTGTTTATCACGTTACACGTGTTGTTCGCTGTTCTCGAGTGAAACGATGATTTTAAATTCTAAATACATCATCATTACAGATTGACGCCGAAGTCGCGAAGTTACTGAAACTTAAAGCGATGTTGAATAATAATGAGGAAGACACGAAATCAAAATTTACTCTGAAAACACCGAAAGGAATGCGAGATTACGGACCTCAGCAAACGGCTGTGCGTGAAAAAGTTTTGAAAATAATTGGCGATTGCTTCAAGCGACATGGCGGTCAGGCGATTGATACGCCTGTTTGCGAGCTGAAGGAAACTCTGACAGGCAAATACGGCGATGATTCCAAGTTAATTTATGATTTGGCAGATCAAGGTGTTAAGTGATTATGCAATTATAGAGTTTCACTGAGAACATTTAATTTAACAGGTGGTGAAATGCTTTCCTTACGCTACGATCTCACAGTGCCGTTCGCCAGATTTTTAGCTCAAAATAAAATTAGTTTCATAAAACGCTACCAAATCGGTAAAGTTTACAGACGCGATAATCCAGTGATGACAAAAGGAAGATATCGCGAGTTTTATCAATGTGTAAGTCTTAAGAATAAAGCCGTTCGTTGTTTAATTTTTTCTCTTCTATATTTAGGATTTTGATATAGCGACCACGTCCGATCCAATTATCCCCGATGCTGAATGTCTAAGAATTATATATGAGATACTTAACTCATTGGATATGAAAAACTTCGAAATTAAAGTATAAAAGCTTAATAAAAGTACATTTTCAATGTTTGATTTTCAGGTTAATAATCGTAAAATTCTTGAAGGTCTTTTATCTATATGCGACGTACCTAGCGACAAATTTAAAACCATTTGTTCTTCAATAGATAAACTTGACAAGGTTTGAAAAAAAATCCCAATTATCAAATCAATAATGTATCTTAATGTTTTAGATTTCTTGGGAAGAAGTAAAACGTGAAATGTGTGAGGAAAAAGGACTGCAAGAGTCGAGTGCAGATAAACTTGGAGAATTTGTTAAGTTAAACGGCTCTTTGCAATTAGTTGAAGAATTACTTTCTGGTGATTTAAGTAAGAACGCAAAGATGAAAGAAGGGCTTGAAGAAGTCAAATTACTTTTTAAATATTGCATCGCAATGGGCATTAGTGATGTTATTAAATTTGACATGAGTCTCGCGCGTGGTTTAGACTACTACACTGGTGTAATTTTTGAAGCTGTTTTATTAGGCCAGCACGAAGTCGGCAGTATTGCTGCTGGTGGACGGTACGATAGTTTAGTTTCGCTTCTTTCCGATAATAAACACAACATTCCATGCGTTGGTGTGAGCATTGGAATTGAACGTATTTTCACAATAATGGAAAGGAATGAAAGTGCAACGAACTTTTATCCTACAAAATGTTTTGTCGCTTCTATGGGAAAAGGTTTAGTCGAAGAGCGATTCAAGCTTCTTACTGAATTGTGGGATGCAGGAATCGCGGCTGAACACTCTTTCAAAACACACTCTAAGCCGTTAAATCAATATCAATACTGTGAAGAAAAAGGAATCCCGTTTGTAGTCGCCATTGGCGGCGATGAGATATCAAAAGGTGTTGTTAAGATCCGCGAAATAAAAACGCGAAAAGAGTTTGAAGCTAAACGAGAAAACTTGATCGATGAGTTGAGGAAGCTGCTTAATTAAGTTTTTTAATTTATTCTGCATTTGAACCCAAAGATTTTTACCTCCAATAAAGTTCTCGTTGATTTCTATCGTTTTGAATAATTTGAAAAGGGCAATTAAAAAAAATGAAGTGAAAAACTTATCGCAATTTATTTCAATAAAGTGCTTTAACAATAAATTTTAAAAACAAATGACAAATTAACTTAAAGTCGATAATCTTATTTGAGACGATTGACAACTGAAAGAGTGACTTAAGAACACCGGAAATGTTACTTCAACGCCATAGTTATTGCCTTAATTGAAAACAATTTCTAGTTGTGAATGTAAGTGACGAAGACTTAGAAGTCGATGTAATGTTACCGCGCTGGAAACATTTAAGTAGAGACGGTTGCATAGTCCGTGCTTTAAACTAAATGCGATATGAAATGAGTATTAAGTGGTACTGGTTGAGTTTGATTTGGTTGAAATCGGTCAATTTCAGTTGTAAGCTCCCCAATGATGATGAGGAGCCGCTGTGGAACTTGGAGGCGTTGACGCCGTAGTCATACCAGTTCCAGGACCACCACCATTTTTATACAGATGGTATGCGGCTGCATATGGATCTACTAAATGGTGATAGTGTGCGGGATGGTGTGCGTGAGGGTGATAAGGTGGTGCGACCACTTGCGGTTTTAGTATTGGAGGAGTCTCGCGAATTACACTGATATGACGGAGAAGGTTTGATGCTGGAGTATTTGCTTGGGAAGAGCCGTTACCATCGCCTTCGACCATTGCATTCGTCGATGGAGGTGAAGGTGACTTCCACGGACGAACAGGACTAGATGTGAATCTTCGTCTCTTCGCAACCTCATTGTTATTTTGGCCCAAAGGCGAGATGGGCGAACCATTGGTCATTTGAATCGACGACGGCCGCGGGTTTGCTTGCCGATGTTGCCGTTGTTGAGATTGAGATTGAAATTGCTGTTGAGGAGGTGGTGAGGGCGAGGGAGACGTTGCTTTTGGTGATGATCCCTTTGAGGGTAAAGGAGGCGTTGAACAACTGGAAGTTAGTCCTCCTGGTAATTGGCTAGCATCCATTATCACATCTTCATATTCAATTCCGCTACAGTAGAAATAATTCAATTACGTTGCGGTCGTGGTTAACTCTATTTGTACCTTATAACGTAATTTATGGTTATTATGCTTTGTTCCTGCTCTTCGTTATTATTGGCAGAATTTGTAGAGTTTTTATTTGAACCATTATTATTGCTGCATATAAGTGTTGCACAGGTTTGTACCCAGGTATAGCCTCCGTTCTTGTTAATGATACGGTAATACTTGGACATAACTTGTCCCTTATGGATAACTGAACGCGTTCTCGCATTTAGAATCAATCGAAAAACTTTAGTTACTTACGATCTAAGTGACATTTACGTAAGTGAATGACGTCTTGACCGTGGATCATTGAGTACAGACTTCTTCCAGTCACTTCGTCGGCAGTGTAATCTAGTAAATCCGATATTCTACAAGACAGGTTTAAGAAATTTGATTGATTGCAGAAAACTCACTTTGGTTCGCAATGTGCGATTATAAAATCTAAACCTAATCTCATAACAAACATATCAGACTCCAGCCTGAGTTCATTTACAGACGGCGGAGGTAAAGCGATTGCAACAGCGACCATTCCCACTATTTTTGGCGGAGTGTTACCCGAATTTCCTGAAATTGTGTTAAGCTTTTTTTTAAGTTGTCGTTTGACAGTAGAAAACTTACTTCGAATTTGAGCTTCGGGTCTGAGATGAGACACTATGTGAACAACGCGGTATCCACTTGTTTTGTAATGCTGACAGCCGCGCTTGGTTAATGTAGACTTCATTCGAATACAGAATTGACGCTCGAAAGTATCATTGACACCATTGGCCGTGACGACGTTCGTTGGGTTTGAGAATGGAGTTGTAGAATCAGATTCGCTGCTGGCGTTTGATCCAACAGAAGCGGGAGGAAGAGGAGATGAACTAAGTTGAGATCCTGTTGATGGGTTATGAGACATTCCCAAGTGCTCGGCTAACTCCGCGTGATCTTGCTGATGACAATAATCGAAAACACTCGAACCTGTCATTTCAACCTGCACGAATCGTGTTAAGCGAACGTCGCGGCGTTTGACGCTTACTTGACTGAGTCCTAAGTAAATGGACACAGTTTCTGAGATGTAGAGAAATCTGCCGTCGTGTCCGAGTGCGAACGCGAAGCCGTCGAGGGATTGAAGAATGTGCGTTCCTTGGTGCACGTCGAATATATTGCCTGTGCGAATGAATAAATCGAGTTACTTGTCTACTAATGAGGCTACCCTTTAACCCTCTTTCTACAATGCGCTGCATTTGCATCGAAAATTGTGAAATGAGTCCGCTATTCTCGATGCCTGCTCTCCCCTCCGAAAGCTCATTTCTTTTCGCGAGATTGAACACAGCGGCGTTTGTATCTATTGAGCGCCGCATTAATCGGAGGTCGAATGCGGTGCGTATTTGCGAAATCAAAAGCGGAAATAATCTGATGGATTGCAGTCACTCATTTATTAGCTTTTCGTAGCTGTCGTCGATTGATTAGTGTTATTGTCTCTGTCGGCTCTCCGAGCTTCTTCACTCCCCGAGAAAGTGTGCAGCGGGCATCGCTTCGCGCCCCCGTATTTAGCGATTCACGCGTTAATAATTCTATTATTTGTGAAATGTCAACACGGAGAAAGCTGTTCTATCAATCATAATCAAGTTAACTGTGCGCCAAATCCGAGTATATTACATCGGGCAGAAGAAGGGCGCAATCGAAATTTCGCTTTTAATGATATTCGCCGCTGTCGACTTTGTTTTTTCGATTTCTCATTTTGCGGCAAACGTCAAGAAAATAAATCGCCTTTGTTATCACTGTTAAACGTTAGACGCGAAAAAGCGGCGCTCAGAACTCGAGCAGAACGACAAAAACTTACATAATTTGCTGTTTTTGAGTGCGTTGTTGTTGAGTGACGACGACGAGCAGTTATCCCACGACGGATCTCCGTTCAGTGCGAACTCGCGAAGTTTGAGGTATGAGATTGTCAAGCGAATTATCGACGCTTTGTCTGCAATCAGAATTTCTTTTAAGTAAAAACATGCAAAACAATTCAACAGCAACACTCAATCTGTGAAAATCTTTTTGTTGTCACTGTACTCGTCAACTCTGCAGTTGCATTTTTTCTTTCTTTCAAGTCGTGTATTACATAATAATTACACATTCTGCATATTGAATGACAGCCGACTACACGCTAACCATTCGCTTATCGCCCGATTCGCCACACTTTCCAATCGAGCTTTTGATAATACACGTTTTGAGAGAAATTTACGGTCCTTTCTGAGAAAAAGAGTGGAAAAGTGTCGAAAAGCGAAGCAAACAAAACGATTTGTTTTCATTTTACTTTTCGTTGGTCTAAAAAATATTTGCACAAATCGACACCTCAAGTAAAGTAAAGCGAATACTAACTCATAATACCTAATTGTGAAGTGATGGCTGCGGGAAGAGGCAAGAGTTTGGCCAATTCGTAGAACTCGTGATTCTCCTTTCCTCTTCGAGATCTCGCAGCATCTCGACTCTTCTCTTTTCTCATCTCGAGTATTCTGCAAAAAGAGTTGGTCACTGATTGATGAGCGTTTCATTTACATTCGCGCAAATTAATTTTTCGCACATTTCAATAGTGACGAGAGTTTGTTTTGCAGACCGATCGGCAACAAGTAGAAGGATTAAAACAGAGAGATTTTAAACAAATGCGATGTCAAAAAAGCAATCTTTTAGCAGCAAAAATTGGATGTAAGAAAAGATGGTTTTCTTGGCAATGGAAAAGGTGCAATCAGCGGCAGCGGCAGCAGCAGCGAGATCATTGATGATTCTTGTCATCGTTAGCCTATTTTAGAGAATTGTTGAGCGAAAAAGCAGCGAAGAACAAAGAGAGAGAAAGATGGAGAGAGAGCGAGAGAGAGATGGAGAAGAGGAGAGAGAGAGAGAGAGAGAGACGTGATGAAGAAAGAAATGCATTTCGATTCACTTCTCGTACTGCAGTAAAGCCATCGACATTACGAATAGTATTGAATATCTGACAAAAACATTACAATGCAAGGAACAGCGAGAGTAATATCAACAATAACGGAACACAGGCAACATTTGAATGCGAAACATGGCTGAGCTCGGCTCCAAATCTTCCAACTCCAACAACTTTCGTTCGTGACTTGCATTGTGAAATTACTGATTTAAGAAGTCTGCAAGAAGCGAGCACAGGAATCGATGCTTGCCGCGAAGACTTTGTATTGTGCTAATAAAGTAAAAGGACGTCGAGTCGAGGGCGGATGCCGGTGCGGACGTGCCACTTGTCGATAAGCAGAAACGAACAGAAGCATGCAATTAACACCCGATTGTATTGAATTGTAAATTTAGGGTAATAAGTGCTTTGGGGCCGAGGGCCGTTGGGTCACTCGAAATAAAGCTCGAGATTACGGAGCAGCGAATCGAATATGCACGAGAAGGGATGAAATGGACTTGAAGTGGACAAACTCTCAGCTAAATTGTCGTCAGCGCGTGAATGTTCGCTCGCAAAACTCTAAACACCTCCGCGCTTAAGTCTGCCATTATTGATACACATAAAGAGGTTTTATCAGATAATGTTTCTTTGTAGTCCATGAAAACGCTTGCGTGTCCATTAATAGCTCACTGCGAGATTGCAATAGAATGCAAAGCGAGCACTGAGAGCGAAAGAGAGCGAAGGGAAACTTCTCGCTCGTTTCGATCTGCGAAATATCCAAATGTAATCCACAATAAAGTGAGTAACGCTGGTGATCTTAAAACAAGCGAACTGCGTGCGAGTGATAAACAACGCGTTTCTCTGCTCTGCTCATCTGACCGTCGAAATTGGGTTTCGGTTTCCGTCGAAAGCGACAAGAAATAAATAATTTAAAACGGACAATATTACGACCGAAACGATTGCCAAGTTTTTCATATCCAATATCCGCAGCGAATAAATGCGACGAATGCGTGCCGATCATCGCTGGCGACAAGTGCCTCAACTGTGGCCGTGTCCGCAATAAGTGGATTAAGTGGAATCAGCGGAATGAGCCATTGAGTGCAAATCCGGTTCGATCGGAGAGCAAACAAAAGTGTATCATTGGAGAGAATCGAAACGAGTAACTTATTCGGCGCTTAATGAGGCAATATTTGTCTAATCAATGAGCCGAGCGTGAAATGCGTTTAATTGCAGTGCACTCAAATGTTTTGCTTTTTAATATCAATTCGAGTGAGTCAAAGGGTTGCGCGCGAGGATCGTTTGCGCGATAGTGTCGCAGGCAAATGATTGCACTCGCCTGTGCGTAGTGTAGCGCAGCGTCTCCGGCGAAGCAGCGCAATTCCACAGATGTCTTCGCGAAACGCATCGCGCGCAAAGCGTGAAAGCAACTCGAAGCAGCGATGAGCTCGAGTTGAGAAACTCGGTCTCAAAGGAATTGCGCAAATTTTCGATCCTATAATGACATTATACGTGAGAACAGTAAATATATGAAATATCAAAGCGAGCTCGGCTAAAACAGAGCGAAATTGGTGCGGGGATATGTGATATATTCACTGCCCATCAGCGGAGCCATCAGCACGGCTCTCGTGTTCACGCTGACATGCGATGGCTCGTGTCCATCGCTGAGAACAGTGCGAGCAGCTTGAATATATTCGTTTATTAAATCATAACTTGGGGAAATAATTCTTTTGGTGGCTGCTCGACTCCTTCGAGAATATTTTTTAGCATTGCGTAACACTGCGAACACAGCGCGAAATAGACTTACAAACAGTTCGCGACGCTGCCATTCCTAAATGGGGTTCCCTTCAGACCAGAAAACTGCGTGGAAACCGCCGTGCATCAATTTGCTCCTACTTTTTTTACATATTACAGCTCGCTTCATCCTCTGGACTTCGCAGGAAATGGACAAACGAATCCCTATGGCATTAACGCTTCAGCTCTCCTCCACATTTCCTATTCCAAGTCGCGAGGCTCCCCAAATAGGTTTTCGAGTCCCTAAATTTTTTCCTTATTTCTCTCTCTCCCAACTTATCGTCGATTCTTACATTCGCCATAAAACAGTAATAGAAATGCACCTCGAACCGCGTTCGGCTCATCGTAGGGTCAGCGGTGGCATTATTCACAGGCAGCGTTCGCATTGCGAATTTTTTACGAGCAAAACAATTGTAAATAAGGTTGAAAAAAATTACTACAAATTTAAACCCCGAGAAAACGGCGATTGTTTGCTCGCGAGAATCATTTCGCTTTTCTCTTGCATCGAGCCATTTCACGGTCGACATACATATTCAGCGTTTCTTATAGGGTCGTTTGGGTCAAGCGTAGCCTTTTGAACAGAGACCTTTTCGCTTCCATCTGATCGCGACGGGTGTTCAAAGAGATGCATTTTGAGTGCGCAATAAATTTGAACATTTTTTCGCTCGTAAATCGGCAATTATCGTTTTCGCAAATCATAAATCCATTAGTAAAGTGAATTTGAAATTCAAGCGGTGGACGAGCAGTCGAAACTTCTGCTGCTGCTTCTGCTGTTATGCAATGGGCGACTGATATGATACTTCGAAAGCCAAAAAAAGCGATCAAACCATTTTCGTTTCTGTGCGCTTAATTATTTATACTTTTGCTAAAGTTTGAGCAATGAAAAATTGGCCTCAAATTTATTACTCGAAAAAATGTACTCGACTTTCAATTTTTAAAAGATTGCACTTTTCAAAATTCCCATCGCTTTTCTTCGCCAAACTTGTACTCGTTTTGCAAGCGAACAGCCAAAAATTATCATTTTTATATTGCTTTCATATTGTTCGCAATTGTAATGCAAATTGCGGCAATTTGTTGATGCGATGCGAAATGACAATTCGAGTGCTGAAATTGCATTCTCACTGAACTTCTCTCTCCAAGTTACAAACGCTTTGTGATTCAAAACGATCGCCGAAAAAAAAACAGCGCAATGGATGAATTGAGAAGACACTCGAAAAGAAGGGCGAACAGCGGAAAAAGACGCGAACACATATATATGTAAAATAATCCATTGAACGATTATTTCGGATGTGTAACTTTCTCGCCTTCTCTGCTCCCACTTTCCTTCTCGATCGCCCCGATAATAGCTTTACGTAACGCAGTGTGCGCGAAAGGGTCGAGCCATCGGTTCAGGCGTCATATGCCACAACGAACTGCATTACGATTTCAATGGTTGCGTTAAAAAAACATTTTCTAATCTCGACACACATTAGAATTTATTGAAGAGCCGCACTCGAAAATTGCTCGCTGCCAGCGGTCGGCGTCATGCAATTTGAATACAGTGCTTTGTGATGCTTGCATTCCAGAAGAAGATGATGCCATTTCGAGAACGAGCGGAGCTCGTTTATTAGTTATTAAAATTTTTAAAGTAGGTTTAATTAATTGCGCCATTAATCACTTGTTCAAAGTTTGAATGGCGATTGAAAAGATCTTTTCAAGATAAAACTGCTGTAAAACGGCGTAATTAATTGCGCCTGTTAAAATTCGCTTTAAATTCGGTTTAAAATTAGTCAGAATTTATCAATTCGCGTCTCTTTTTATTACTGCACGGCAGACGTAGAATGTCAGTCGATTTTGAAAATTAAAACAGTTTGCAAATTGCAGCAAACAAAGGGTTGCATGGCTATTATTATTACTTATGTTTTTAATGCGATCACACTTCACGCAACGAGTGTGATGCCATTACCATTCTAGGATATGCCCAGTGGCACACAGTGAGTCGACATTATGCTAATGCATTTTTAATGAGACTTTAATCGTTGGCAAAGGGTTGCGATCATAGCTGTCTGACGAAAAGGACGCACACTGCGAGCCGTCCGTTTGATTGACAGCAAAACGCTTGGCAAGAAGTGAAAGCGGCATCGGCCGCACGAAACAATGCAAACAGTGCTTATAACGGTTCTTCGCGTGTCGAATCGAGCGATTGTTCGCCACCACTGGAAAATCATAATTCCGCTTCAATTGTGCGCTTTTTTTGCGAGCATTCCTTCACCAGGTTGATTATGTTCTCACTCGGCAGCAGCGAGTTTGGCGAAACGTCTTCTTGGATGCTATCTGTTCCATGTTTTGGCAGATTATTTCGCGAAGAAATATGATTCTCGTGCAAAATGTTTGAACTGTGCAGTTTTCCTTTATAAATAAATATTTTGAAGAATTTTCAAGTTTGAGCGAAGGTCGACAAGGAACAGTTCGTTTCTTCGCCGTCTATCTCAGCTTAACTCAGAGGCATTCAAAGCCGCAGGCACAGAGATCATATGAATTATGCGTTCGCTTGATTCCCTACTTTCAGTCCGACACTTTCGCGTCCTGACTTTTCAGCAAAATCCGAGACGCTTCACTTTCGCTTTTCGCCGCGCGGCTTTTCGAGCACACGCAAATACGCGCGTACGTATGCAAACGTAACGCGCGTATATTTTGTGTGCAAATATTCAAATATTCGCTGAAAATAGAGTTCGACGACGAAAGCCGTAATCGTATGAAAAATGCAAATCTCGAAATAAAATAATAGTGAAAATAAAATTAGAGACAACACAGAAAATAATTCCGCGGTTTAGCGGAGAGCGGAGAAAGAGAGCGAAAAGCGAGCGCTAGACGCACTCACCAGCTTTCAGCGCAGCAAAGGTACGTACGTAAAGTAGGTTTAAATGTAAAGTTTAATGCGTTTTCGGGGCTCGCAGCGAAACTTAATACACAGTGAGCGAAGAGAAGTGTGCTCTTATTTTTTCAAGCCAGATGCTTACTCGCTACCGGCACTGTGCCGCTGATGGTTCTCTTGAGATGCGAGCGCATAATCCTAGTTTTTATTTAAATATTTTCAATGAGCAAAGGTCAGTGGTTGTAATAACGGCAAATATCGCGAAGCGCACAGAGCGAGAGCGAAGCCGCGACGCATTGATTGCTTTAGCAATTTCGGTGATTGCAGCAACTGTTTTTGATTTGTGCTCGACTCGAGAGATGAAAGTGCATAAAACATGAACGCAACGAGCCTCGTGCACTTATAACGCGCTTTTTTCTCCATAAACTTATTTACCGCGATATTTATATTTAATAAGCGACTACTTGCGCGCTGATCTCATCGCGGAACATTGCGGATTCGCTTTTCGCTTTCACCATTTTACGTTTTGCGCGTTTGTTTTTTTTCGCTTCGCTGCGAGAGGTGTGACCGCGGCGACGGGCGACTGCGAGCGGACACGGATCTGCTCGAACAGCGAACGCGAAAGCGTGAAATATGCAAACGGCGTGCACCATAATTAGAGTAAAAAACGTAATTAAGCATACCTCGATTGCACAGCGGCCGCCTGAGCTGCTGTCTCAACGTTTTGATGGTGCTGGTGGTGGTGATGTTCTTTTACTCCGCTTCCAACTCTAATCAAATTGAAAACAAGTATCACTTTAGTAATTGCGAATCAAAAGAAGTGTCTGCGAGCGTGGCTGCCGTTCGGCGAGCGTGTGTCGTCTGGCATCAGCTTCTTTGGCGAAACAGAGGCTCGTTTCGAGTGCGAGAACGAAAGGTGAAGGCGAGCGAAGCGTGATAGCTAACCTATGCTCGAGTTTGGCTACACTATCGCTCGTATACATTGGATGCCGAACGCTCGAGCAAAAACTTGACTCTTCACTTTCTCCGAAGTTGCAGCGAAGTTGCAGCGAGTGTTGAAGTTGCAGTTCGCGGCGAGTGCGAAGAATGACGATTCGAAGTTTCTGAAAACTTGTATTCTGAGGGGAGACTATCGCCGAGCGCATTTTGTCGAGAGATGAAATGTGAAATGAATCGAACGAACGCGAAACTGTCTTCTCGCTCTCGCCGCTTTCATTAGAATAATGAATGCGATCAACACGCGATTGTCTGCGAGCCTGGACGTTCTCTATCATCACCCTGCGTACAGACAGACAATCGCCCGTCAGTCAGTTGGTGACAAGACAGTGAGCGCTTGCAAGCTACCGCAAAGGTGATGTCAATGCGACAGACACAAGCGCTCGGCTTTGCAAGATGTGATTAACCCTTGAGGCATCGTAAACGCACTGAATTGCCGTGCGTATGGTTTAGCCATAAAAGTAAATGTTTTTCGAGCCGCGTTTGTTATATAATTAATAAGAAATAAGTTTGCATTGAAAAAAGAAGTGAATCGCAGTAAACGTGAACGAGTAAGAGAGAGAATAATGGAGTGAAAGGCTTGATTTTAAATTACTAGTCTCAACAATTGCGTGAAACTCGTAAACGTTTTTTGCTGCGTTTTCGTTGAGAAAAAAGCCGTGAAACAAAAGAGGTATGAAAACGTATAAACATAATGCGAATTCAATAAATCAAAAGTACAAAGAGACGTTTGGATGGCGAAGAAAATTGCACGAGTTTTCTGCTCGCCAAAGTGAGAGTGTGTCTCGCTTTTATAACATTAAAACAAGTTGAGTTATGCAAAAATAATGAATATAATGTCAGATGCAAATCGACGTGAAATTAGTCTCTATCACAAAGTGTATTTATTTCGGCTATGCTCCGGCGAAAAAAGCATCTGCACGACAAATCGTTCGCTGCAATCGTCGTCGTCTACCGCTTCCAAACTGATCGAACACATCATTTTCGCTCGCGAGCACCGATTGAGAAAAGCGAAAAGGTACGAACGTTTCGCTCGCTCGTCTCATTTCTTTAAAAACTTTTCCAATCGAATATGCATTAAAATGGGAGAGCGGTGAGAACAGGCACCGATTTGCGGTTTCAACGCGACGACCGCCGCTATCGACACGAACACAAACTGCTTTGCATTGTGCGTTCAATTTGTTTGCTCACCGTTTTTCTCACTCGCTCTCTCGCTTCTCGACTTTCGAGCGTATCACTCGCTTCAATGTTAGTTTTTAACGGCCGACAAACGATCAAGTAGACGCAAGACGGTCGCGAATTGATTCGCAAAACGGAGGCATAATTTAAAGTGAATATCATAAAAATGTCATTTGCGCAATTAGCATAACAAAATCATTAAATATAGGCTATAAATGCATAATTATCCACGAAACAAAATGAAAATAATACATTTCGCCGCTTTTGTTACATATTTAAGCCTCGATTACATATATTTCTTCTTCTTCTTTTTCGCTGTTTCGTACACTGACTTTGCTTAAAAAACTTTCTCCTAAATTGCTTTTGTTTCGAGACATCGCATTGATTTCTCGAATGCAACACTTGGCGAAAAACGCGGCTTCGACCGGTGCGATGAACACACACAATACACACACACACTTCTCGCGAAAAATTTTGTTTGTTCTCTGAACTATAATTAAAGCAAGAAATTAGAATCGCACATTTCGTGGGCAAACTGTTAAACGAGCGGTGATTTAAATTCTATGCAAAGCGCTCGTTTCATAATAAAAACGATCGCTGCGTTCGCAGCACAAAAAGCGCGTTCAATTGTTTCTCTCGAGTTATTAATATCTTATTTTAAATATTCGCCGATTCTCGAATTCGGTCAGCGATCACTTCCAGCATAGAATCGAGCTCAATTCGCAAAATTTGCGTCGCTTAATTCGGCGCAAATTTAGAACTGTTCTAAATTGAATGGGCAAACGAAACGTGAGGGCAGAGAGACGTGTTTCGCCGTTTAAGCCGATGCCGCTCGCAACGTTCACCTGATGGCGATTTGAGACGGAGGAAAGCGCTTTTAAGCGGTGAAGTAGCAGCGGAGAGTAGGATAAAGCCGTGATTTATAGCGAAAGAGAAAATTACCTGTAATAAGGATGATGGTAAGGATTATAGTGTTGAGGGTCCATAACATTAATGGATTGATGACTTCCAACTCCAGCTGCAACTCCTCCTGCCGTAGGTCCTGCACCTTGACAGTAGAGGCATGGACAGAGAGGTGAAAGGTGATGAGGCGCAAGGTGTGGGTGATGAGACGGATGGTGCGGGTGGTGATTGCCTGTATTGCCGTCGAGATGAGCCAGTTTGCGGGCAGTGACGGGCCGCAGTCGAATTGTTTAAGTCGAATATCACAAAATAAACTGCGAAAAGCACTCTCGCGGCAAATAATACTGATGCGGTCGTCTTTAATAGGATTACTCGTAACACTCGCAAAGAGCGGAGCGAGTAGAGGAATGAGAGGCTCTACCTTCGCTCGCAGTGAGTGATGCACGTGCCTAGAAAGCCATCGATGACCGTCTTCCGTGTATGCTATGCTAAAGTTGCGTGTCGCACTCGATGTCGAAGGCGTGGATAACGCAAGAAGTGTTCACTGCACCCGAAGCGCTTAGAAACGGCGAATCGATGTGCGTGCCGCGTGCGAACACAATCACGCGTGCAGCTTATCGACTACCAAAACACGTGTAGCGAGCGAACGCAATTGATTAGAGAACGCGTCCATTGTGATTGCTGTCGAATGGTCACTGCGATCCGGCCGTCTGAGCGAACGATGTTCGTGGAATGAAGTGTGGGCTATGCGTTCGCGATTGTAGAGCGAGGCAATGATTTGAATGAAGGATTAGAAAGGGAGGGAGTCGTGCCTGATGAGTATTAAACGCAGCAGGAGCCGTAACTTCAAGTTTCTTCTTCAAACGATTATTCGTTCGATTCCGTCTGAAAGTTGTTGAAACACTTCGGACTCGAAGTGAGCGAATTTTGCGTGTTTTGAATCTGAAATTTCGATAAATACATTTGTTTAATGATTGATTTCTCGAATCGATAAATGCGTGAAGCTTTCAAAGTAACGATAAATATTCTAAATTAAATTAATATTTTATCGATATTTTTTGTTAACACCTCATTTGTTTACGTGACCGACGTGCTGCATTCTTTTTGTGTACCGCGGCCAATTCGTGTATCGCGTTCAAATGCTTGTCTCTCGCGTTACGCGCACTAATTACGCGTATATTGCGGAGCGTACTGCTGTAATTGCTGTAAACAACTGTTTGAAAACTGTTTTGCTCTCTAATGACTTTATTTGAGGTCCGTTTCGCATTGTGTGCGAGAGACACAAACGAGACACACGATAAATCGTTGTCAAATGCGGCCAGCATTTCGCAATGCGTGCGAAACCGTGAAAGCGCTCAATTTTGTTTTCGGTTTTCAGAGAAGTGACTGCATATTGAAGACACTTTTTTGAAGAGGCAAGAAAAGCGAAGACGAATTACACAGTAATTTGCACTCCATTATGTGTACCGAGCAGCAAACAGCACGCAAACGATGGACGAGGTGTATACACAATAAACAATTTAATGCTTCTCTCGGTCGCATCCTGATAGCTGCAATCGCTCAAAACGATGTCTGCTCTTCACAGAGGCGAAGAAGCTTCGCACAACAGGTGCGTGGATCTGTTTCAGCCGGAGAGCGACAGAGAAAGAGAGAAAGAGCAGCAGACAAGAGCGGAGAATTGAATGGCGATGGATTGCAGTCGCATCTCGTTTTTTTATCTATTCTGTTAAACATAGTTAAAGCGTTGTACAAAGAGAAGAATGGAGAGTAAGGACGAGATTACAAAGTGATACTGTAATTACTTAACAGAAGCTCGAATTGATCGCTATCAAACGGAAGCTGTAAATTATAGTCAAGTGTGTCGGTTCGCGAATCGCCTCTAGTCGTTCAGACGACTAATGAAACTTTTCATAATTTGCCCTTTTCAATATATTCATGAGTTTGTTCACATCGATGAGTTGTTCAGCGTTTCGCGTCAACCATTAATTCGATTTCTGAATGTTTAATTGAAGAGAATTTCACTAAATACTAAATTTAGTTTGCTACTTCTCGCTTCGCTTCGATCCACTTTTGCTATCGCTGCGTTCGGGTTGCGACGAAACGATGAGCAGATCGAATCGCAATCACGCGCTTTTGCAGCTTGCTGCAGCCTAATTGCAGTAATTGATCGGCGCAATTTGCTGCAAATTTTTAATCACAATAAACAAAGTGTGACCGCAGCTCGATTGCGACACAGCGAGCGATCCTCGTTTGTCGAGCTCTTTTTCAAAATGTACTTAAACGCTTTTTATTTATTGCGATTTCAATTGCTTATTCCATTCGTATGTCGCGCGTCTTCGAGCACTGAATTAATTGCAACGCTTTGGACCAGCATTGTTTTACGCTGGTTTCAAATGCGTGAACGAAGCGATTCAAATTCGCGACTGTCTGCTCTTTTCGTGAAAACAATTAAAAAAAGCTTCATAATTGAATAATGATTGCGAGAATCCGCAAAAACGAAAACAAAGCGAACGAAATGATGAAACAAAGTGCACCCACTGTTCGGCTAATCATTGTCTCATTTTGTGCACGTAATTGGAATGAGAAGAGCTCTGCAAATGGCAAAGTCAAACTCCTTTCTCGACGTGAGCATCAGTCATGGACCGATGTGCGCAAACATCGCCCCGAAGAAAACTTTCTTCGGAAGTCTGCATTTTCGCTGGCCGGCATAAAAGGATTGTCACGATTTCATTTTTAGCTTTTTAAAACTCTCGTTTCTTCGATTTCAAATTAAACACAATTATGTGCGCGAAACGCTGCGAAAAGAGCGAAGACAATTTATTTCGCTGGAAAGGGGCGAAAGGATGCGAACAGATCGCGGGGCGAGATTTCGGCTCCGGCGCGGGATCGATGCAAAAATTGCATCGATAGTGCAGAGCAAAAAAAAGCTTCGAAGGTGTCCATTATTGTTATTACTGTTATTACAGACTTAAGCAAAAAAAGATGCTCTAATCTGCATTCGCAGTGAAAGCAAACACTGGTTCCCAACGAAATTGATGGAGGAGCTATTAACCTTACAACTATCAGTGACAATCCCAAAGTCCGCAGTTTATAAATTATGGCTTAAATTTTCCCTTAAATTAAGAAGTAAAGTGGAAAAAACGGTGATAAATGTTTTAGTTCGCGATGCCAGTAAACCTTGCATATTGAAACAGTCGCAACGGACGAATTGTACCGAAGGCCGCGACCGTGTTCGTGTACTGCTAAATCTCAAACATTGAAAATAATTTAAGAAAGCGATTAAAATTAGGTAAGAAAAAAGGTAATAAAATTAATGGCGAATTTATGTAAATGCAGCCAAGTAGACTTGCCCTAAAAGCTAGGGGCAGCGAGGGGCATTATCCACTTTCTCCGTGTCTCCGATCTCAGTGCGGCCGCAATGGCGTTTTGAAAGCCAAGGACAGCTTTTTTCCGATAAAAAACATTAAAGTCGTGGCATTTGATTTATTGGCCGACCTTTTTTCAGTCTCTCTCAGCCAGTTTTCAGGTATTTTTATAGATCTACATTTTTCACCGATCGCCCGACCGATACACACTGCGGTCAGCATAAGCGAAGCAGCGTCCGCCGTGCGGTCGGACGTGCCGCAGCGCCCGAGGCGCTTCTTTACTTTCTCTCGGTAGCAGGTATACATGTTTGTTCACTTCAACTGCATCTTGGTGGCGATCAAACGACATTGAAGCGGAGGTCGCCAAAATTAAATAACCGCAATCCATCTTTGCGTAATTGTTTCTTGTCGCTTTAATTAATCTACTTTAGATTTGAGTTCGCAAAAAAAGCGCAGCGAAGTTTAAAATGGAAATGCATTCGCTTGTCCGCAACGTGATATCGCGAGAAATTGAGCGTTCGCTTCGCGCGAGTCGAGATTCCCGAAAGCGAGTTTAATCCAATTTGCAGCGATGACTAAAGCGATGGGTTCCGGCGTTATTGCGGCACCCATTGCGTTGCTCTATATTCATAACTGGGCAAAGACAGTGTGCGAAGGGTGAGAATGGAAGGGTCGCGATATGACGAAAAGCTAATCCAATTGCGGGCAATATATCTGTATTATACATATCCGATTAGATTTAACCGCAGCGAATGTCTACTTTCCCGCTCAACGCGAGCGTTGCTGAGTGCTGCGAATCTGCTCGCAGAAGATGCTGAGGTTATCATAACTGGAAACATGCTCGTAGATTTATTTATGACCTCAGGTTGTGTGAAGTGTAAATCATGTATATCACAATGTAATAATATTGGGATTAAAGGATTATAAATAGCGCGTTAATGGATCTCGACGACTCACTTCGTTTTTATCGCACCTCCGCTCACGTCGATCGCCGAAAAACAACGCACACATTCGCGAATAATTGCATCGAGTAACTCTTTTGTATTCAAAGCGAGCACTTTTCCGGTTTCGCCAATTTTTAGGCGAAGCAATCGAAAATGCGGTCAAACATCGAGGGCGAATCCAGGCTAAGGGCTATCAGCGGCTAGGTGCACATCACTCCGCCAAAGCCAACGCTGTTACATATTTATTCGCTAATCGAGTTAACGTCAGCAGATTGTTTGGCGACTCCCTTTTCATTGAAAGCACAATTAAATTTGTTTCTTCATATTGTGTTCCACAATGAACTGTGGACAATGGACGCGATTTAGCAGCTTTTATTCGAGCTACGCTCGACAAGCATTTCGTCCAAAGTTTGATTTGAAAAGGAAAACGCTATTTGCAGCGAAATGAAAAGAAATATGAAAAGTAAGAAATGAAGAAACAATATAAAGACAATTAGACAATGTTTACGCGAAGCAGAAAATTGCTTTAATTGCAGCCACACAATGAGTACGTCTTTTCCGCCATTGTAACAGAAGTTTGCTCAGCTGAGCACATCTCACGTATTGCCTTCAGTCGATGGCAAAACGAGCGAAAAACACTTTTGCAAACTTATTTTGGTAACAATGTCAACGGTTAGAAAGGCGCCCGTAATGAGCTTACTTTGTTCACTCGCATTCGCCTGATATTAAGTGATAATTTGCAAACGTCTTTAACGACAAATCGTAATTGTTAGCAATTTGAGAAGGCTGAAAATAGTGCCGCTTTTTGTTGCCGTAAAGAATGGCGAAAAAGCAAAAGTGTTCTTCGGTGAAACGAAGGGAACGAAACGAGCAATAAGTGACGGCAGAGTGAGAACAAGCCTAAGGGATGATGTTTTAATGGCTAAACAATAGCCCGATGGATCAGAAGCAACCATCATTTTCTTGGTAGCTTTAACCTTCTGTCGGCTCGGTCGCAACGCGTTAAAAAGCGTTACACAACCAGATAAACGAGAAAAAGTGATTTGTGCATTTATGGAGCAGATGTACCATCTTTGCGCTAAATCATAATTAACCACGTTCAGGGCAACGGGAAAGCGATTGCATGTCGCAGCGGTTTCATCTCGCCGTTCGCTTAATTTCATTCCAATGCAGACTGAAAACGTTAAGATTAGCAAACTTTGTTAGCAAAGAGTGTCAAAGCGGAAAACTTTTTGACTTCGCTTTAGGCGAGAGAAAGTCTAATGAATTGAATTCATTTTGGTTATCGGCGGGCGATTTGCTTGTCTTTGTAAAATCATCCGACATTCTGAAATTTAGAGGCACTTTAGCTTTGCATCTGCTCTCGATGCTCAACGATTCGTTATTACTGTTATCGTTTACTTCACGGCGACTGATATTCTTATTAATGTTATTCAGATCACACGTCCTGCGTTTTACACTAGAATAATCGTCTAAAAGAACCTGTAAAAAAATTAATTTTTCCTTTTGTGTGTTGAATGTAAAGTGCAATTCTCGCAAATACGGCAAAGCAACCGAAAAACCAAATTTTCAGAATATATGGTCAGCGGACCACACAATGAGCAACTGCTAATCACTGACACTTTCAATTATGACTCCGCTTTCCAAACGAAGCAAGTCGTTAATTTGCATGCTCATGCTTATACATTATGAAGATTTGCCATTTGACAAGCATTGCGCAGAAAAGAGTCCATCGCTGGACAAAAAGTAAAACGAACCATCGGTAAACGCGACCCAGAGGCTGTCGAACGCAATCAACTGCGTACACATTATCGTTGGCGAAGTTTAAAGCGAAGTTTTAATTTTAAAGCGAAATGCCAACAAAAGCATCGCAATTTGCTGGTAGCGAGCGATTGACGAGAGGCAAAAATCAATCGCATCGCCGTCACGATGAAATTCGATACGTACACAAAAGCGAAAACGGTGAAAAGTGCATTTGTTGAATGAATGTACCCAATGCTTCGTTTCGCTAAAGAAGTGAGTGATATTGAAATGCACTTGTCTACAGGCAATGCCACAAAAGATACAAATCTGAGCGCATCTTTAGGACTATTTTTTCTCCGCTTTTTTGTGCACGAAAATAATGTGATGGCAAATTGCGATTATGAAATGTTCGCAGCCGTGCCGTGTTTTTTATGCACAGCGAGTGCCATAAAGGAGATGATGCCCAGAGTGATGCCCACACAAATCAGCGATTTTACATGAAAACTGTTTCTTGTTTAGTTTTGCACTTGAATTTTTTTTTGAAGAGAAAACGACGACTCGAAAATTTTCGGCAACAAACCGATGACTGAAACCGAAAGAAAATGTCGTTATTCTCGTCAAACTGGATACATTTTGAGGATTATAGCATCTCATCCTTTTTTTCGAGTTTACAAAACTATATCGCTCTGTTCATCGATCGCATAATGCTGAGAATTAAGGAAATCTCGTCGCTCATTGCTCGCGAATCGAATTGATGAGTTTAAAAGGCAATTAAAAGCATTTAACTAATCCTTCGGATTAGCGAAACAAATTCATAGTTTTTTGCTTACATTTAACAGTAAATTAGGTTTGCTTTCACTATAGGAGTTCGAGCGAATAGCTTCTCGCTTAAAATATTATTAATTGACTCCTTACCATTTTCATGCTAATAATAAATAATTAATTACTCGAGCTTGTTTGCTCGGAGCGAAATTTTCTTTCTATTCGTGTTCCTCTCGCGCAACTTTGTGCATCGGAGTTTCTTTCGTTTTTAAATCATCGAGAAATTGTTCTCGTACATGTATCGTCATTATTTAGCAATTTATATAACAGGTGAAACATATCTTTACAATTGGTGGCACTTTCAATTGCGCACGGTTTCCGTCGCGAAACTGTGCAGACGAGTAAGAGCGCGTCGAAAAAATTGGCTTCAAATCGCTATTAACTTCAATTTTCACCGTCTCAAATTAAGTACACGTTTAAGCTGTCGCTTTGCAAAACGTTGATATAAATTAATGATGCGATTGAGTTATTAAATTTAAACATGCAATTCAACAAACAGCGCACTTATTTGAATTTCTGTCTCTTACATAATTTATGTGCTTCAAACAGTGTTTGAATAGCGATCAATCGATGAATGGCGCAAAAACAGTTTACCGCGTAAACAAACATATTGACAGTTGCATAGAACAGCGCTCGGTAACGACCACCCCGTAGCGGTCGGTCTACCCTTTATGCAAATGAGCCGCGCAAATATCCGCTACCGCGCTGCGAAAGTGCATTGAAACCTGCAATTATTTACATTTACGACAACTGTTTTTTGAATTTCGTTGAAAGCTTCGAAAACAAATTGCTACAATTAAAAGCTCACCTGAACACGGTGCACGGCTGTAGTCGAGTGACGATGGGCGCTCGCCTTCCTTCACTCGGCGTTCATTTCGCTGGGCGAACGCAGGCGACGGATACGAGGAGATGAGGCGAATGAAAGATGCTCGGCTGAAGTGGTCGAAAGTGTATTCGCATTCACTTAAAATTCAAGAAAGAGTTGCTTGATTAATGCACAAATCAATGAATGTGAGAGCGGAGAAGTGATCGAAGAGCACGTATATAGGGCTAAGCCCTGGCCGAGAGTCGATCGCCAGTGGTTTGTAATTATTTCTTCGCAAAAGTTTTTTGCTTCGAAATAATTGCAGCGAAAGAGAGGGTTGACGAGAGTCGGTCTCGCTGTCAACATCAGCTACGCCCTTCGATGAACAGATTCGCTCATTGGTACACAGGTAGCGATGCCATGAATGGAGTGAATGGTTTGACACGCGCGGAAGATGGGGAGTAGAGGAGAGATTGTCCAACCCTCATCACTTGCATTCTGCTCACGTCTGAACGCAGCTAATTTAGGCTTTCGAGGCACGTACTCACAACAAAAACTACGGAACTTTATCTGCTTATGGATTGAAATGCAACTTTATATAAAATATAAAAAATATAGGTTCGCCAACTTCGAGCAAAGGTTGCGCTTCCAAACTCGCAAATATTCATTTCAATTTGCTGCACTCGATTTCGCCGCTCGCATCGAACTCTCGACTGCAGCGCATTTTCGCTGTTTGCGGACCGTCGATTCGCTATCCGCTCATTACGAGTTCGCTGTGCAGCCATTAGCGTAACGATCTTCGAACAATTTTCCCGAATAATTATAAATTAAACAAAATTATTAAAAAAAAGAAGCGAAACAAAGAGGAAATGAGCGCTGGCGAACTTGGCCGATGTAATTGCTGCGCTAACGTCCCTAACAAGAGCGGAGAAAAAATATTTTTTGAGCCTCAACGGACACATCGTAGCTTTTAATGGAGTCTGTTTTGTTTTTAGCTATGATATAATAAAAAACTACGTGACCACAGCTACGCACACGTTTCGATGTCGATGAGGTGCTTCGAAACGATAAGCGAACGAATGCGAGCAAGCTAAATGACATATATACTAGTACGTGATATTTTACCTTATTGCTCGCCATTAACTCGATGATACTTTACTCTTCTCGAATTATTTTCATAGTTAAGCGAGTACATTCTTTAATTACTGTTTGCGGTCCTCTCTCTCGTCCATTTGTCGCTCGTTACGCAGCGAAACACACTTTTTTCTCGACATTCTTTCTTCTGCAACTATTTTATTCGCTGTAAAAACAAATTAAATTTCACTTTGTGCTCTAAATAAAGAATAGCCATTAGCGAGCATCGCGAACAGTGGACCAAAAGTTTCGCTTTCAGCGAAATCGTTACAAGAAAGAAGAAAAAGTTTTTTTTTGCGTAAATACAGCGTCCACCCGTTTAAGCAAAAGCGAACGTTTTTCAGCGTTTTTCACTTAATAGCTCTTAAAAGTTAATCGGTTTACCATTTTTGCTCCACCAAAAAAATTATAATTTATGTACGCGAAGCGAAAGATACACCTTCGCATCCATTACGATTTAACACTGCGCGATCAGCGCAACGCTTCTAATTATTCAAAGCTATTGTGTCTTATTAATTAAACTTTTTCTCCTCTCTTCTCTCTCTCGCCGCGATGGAAGCGAACAAAGCGTCTCTGCGATCGCTTTGCTCTCCGCTCTCTCGAACGCGATGTGTTCGCTGTACTCGTGAAAGAAACAAGAAAATATTTGTAAAGCTTGCATTAATCATACTTACCTTTGCCATTGACACCTTAGCTCTGATCGCTTAAAAATGTAATCACAGTTAGTTGAATGCGAGTAATTCGTTTTCGCATTCAATCGCCACGAAGCAAACTGAATTTATCGTGAACTGAAGTTTTTTTTTTCTTTAAAATTTCAAAAGCGCTGCAAATGTAATATAATAAATCACACGAGTATTGGCAATCGGAATCTATACTTCAGTGAAAGTGTGTGCAATGCTTGTGTCCCGATAGCCTGTAGCAAATAGCTTCATCAGCATTTTATATTGAACCATAATTAGCGACAGTTCCGTGAAAATGTCGTCGAAATGATTGAAACCGTTTTAAAGCGATCGAATTGCAGCGAAGAAGCGTCTTGCGAGCGATTCGCTGACGATTCGCGAGATTCAGTGAATAATTTCGCTCGCAATGATGGCCATCGAGAAGAAGCAGCTGACACCGGTTCGCCTTTTACGTGACTTCGGATTAATGTCAGTAATTGCAAAACGATGCTTTGTTTGAAACAGTTTTGCCTGCAATGCATTCACGTCTATCGAATTCGCTCGCTTTCGCGACACGAACACGAACCGCTCGTGCACTGCGTATGCAATTTGAAACGCGATCGACACGTCGAGCGACGCATGCAGCAGCGAGCGACGTGCGAACATCGGTGCGAATGGCTGCGAAGTGATTGCGGTTCGCAGGTTAAAGCGCAAAGAAAAAAGCGAGCGAGCGTTCGAAGTGATGAACAACCCGGTATAAAGGCACATAATAAATCACCGCGAATTCCAACCGATTAGAAATAAATTTGATTACAGTTTTTGAAGCTGTAACTGTCGAAAAAGACTACGCCAAATGTTTATATATTATGGCCATATTTCTAAAAAGTTATCGTTTCCTAAAAAAACGAAATAAATTTCGAAAAGGCAGAAATTGAATTTTTTGAGATACGCCGTGAATACTGATTGTCTCTTTATTTACACTCGCGATGTAAAAAATAAAGAAGAGAAATTAGTCTGTTCGCCGCCGTCGCATACGACCGCTGAACGATTGCTTCGTTGCGTTCGACATCACGCAAGAATCCATTCGATGCGCGTTTTCAATTAATTTGCGCGAGAAAAGCCTGCATAAAAGCCGACAATTAAGTTGAGCCTCTGTTTTAAAGTTATGACCGGATGCCGAACGCTAAAATAATTACTCGCAGCGAAATTAGCCGCTCACTTGTCGCTTAAATAGCTTGCCTCACTCGTCCTATCGTTTGCTTTTCAACTGTCTCCGCTCCTCGCTGCCATCGAAAACGGCCGCAAAGCAGCGATCTGCAATTAGGGTCAAGCCTGCGAACTTTTCAGTGGTAATTAACCGCAGTGAAACGCTGCGATCATTCGCGGAGGAGCGCGCGAGCTGCGAACGAAACAGTGTTTCTTCGCAACTACTCAACAGTTTCAAATGCGCTTTCAATGTCAATATTTATGGCACTTTGTGCGAAAAGAGTTGTTTTCGATAGATAGCACGTGTCATTTAGCATTCATTGTAAAGTGAAGCGAATCCAATTTTCGCGTACATTCATGCTTCAAGAGGAAGAGCCGATTATCGCTGTCAATCTTTTAATTATCATTTTAACTATTCTCGCAAAACTTGACATTTTCTTTCTCCCATTGTTTCGACTTTCCGTCTGCATTCGCTATTTTCACCAACAATTTAATTATTGAATAAGCAGTTAGTTATACATTGAATTACCATCCTCCTGACTTCGCTTGTTTCCGAGTAATTTAACTTCGGCTACCTGCGGTTAACCAAAACATTTCTAAGTATGCTTTACTTTCACAGAATTAAATGCGCTTAAAACTGTCAGCGGGAAGTTAATCGCGGCAAATTAGCGAAATTCATTGGCGTGCAATTCAATGCTGCAAAAGCTCATATTTAAGATTAGTCAATATATTTTAAACTTAACTTGAAAATTCATTTCTCTTTATTGCATTCATAGTTCATTTATAAAAAAAGTTATCTCTTCTTTTTCGAAGAGACAGGGTTATTGACTGCTGAGGGAGGAATGGAAACCACCTGATGGCGACGAACACTGATACGATTTAAATAGTAGAGTGCTATCAGCGAGAATATGACACTGAGAAGAAAATGGAAGTTAGAGATAAGTTGAAATTCGATCGAAACAAACCAAGTGGTGATTGATACGCGATGAATGAGGCCGGACACGAAACACGAAACAAGCAGCGTCAATCCCACTGAAATCGAAAATCAATTTTCAAAAATTGCTTTCGAAGCGAAAAATGAGAACACTCGCCTTCGACAAATTTGGCTTGAAAATGCTTTCCAAAAAGTGACATTTCTAAATTGCTGATTGCGGTCAATAAGAAGATAAAGACGAGAGAACCCAAGTAACCGCCGACAATTGTCATCAATTGACTCGAAGACAAATAATATTTGTACACTTGCATGCCAGCGATCAGCGCGATCGAAGCGCAGAGCGAAATCACAAATGACACCTCTGCAGACGCTCCTAAAGAAAGACAAACAGCGGTCAGTGGTTTCGATCGCAATCGAAGCATCGTTCGGCTATTTACCCATTTTCTAATTTTTGGTTTCACTTTTCGCCGAAACACACGTAATCACGAAGCCGACAGCGGGGAGCGACTCTTCATTACGACTCTAAATATGTGCGTTTATGCGATGAACGCAGAGAGAAACCAACTCGATTCTGCTGCAGCCATCTGCTGCCGAAATAAACTTGTAGAATGAAAACTTTTTCAAAGCAATTTGTTCTCATCAAATGCTACGCCTTTGTTTTGCCTTTGCAAAAGTGACGAAAATCTCTTCAATAATTGAAGAGTGTATCATAAAAGATTAACTTATTGTGAGACAAAATTCCGATTAAAATCAAGCATTTCAATAATCGACTGTATAGTACACGTGTTGTGCGGCCAATTAAAAAATGAGCGCAGGTACTCGGCTTTCCTACGATGGAGAGCTTTCACAACGCAAGTTTCATACAGCTTTCGCTGTCCAGTCTCGGAACTTGAAAGTCTAACGATAATTTTTTTTGGTATAATTTTTGATTGCTTGATTATATTGTCGCGTAGATGTGAGCTGAAGGTGACCGGCTCGTTACTGTTGAGGGCCAATGTAACCATACTACAGGTAGACGACAGATTTTAAGGGATATACTCAACAGCCCAGTGCCAACTACACTGCACACTTTACTATGTTCCGCGGATACATTTATATGTGTAGTTTATCTATGATAAGGGCAATCTCTATGATAGGAGATTTACTTATGTTGACCATCGAATGGACGACAATATCATAGCGATATAAACGAGAAAGTTGTGCCAAATGATGAGATGCGTATAATAAAAATGGTGCTAATCAGAAAAATTTTGAGCAGGGGAAATAAGTGTGAGGAGTGTTTTAGGAGTGAAGACCTAAAATTTCAAAGCGGTGTGAGAGCCTCAAAACAAGTTTCATAAGATAAGTTAATTCAAAAAAAGTCTACCAGACCGACGAGATTCGGGAACGTGCACACGAGCTTTGACCCCCCCCCCCAAAAAAACGATTTTGCATGTTAAAAACATTTGGCCAATGACATGATGATGTGAAATATGAATAAAATAAAAATAGAACTATAATGATGTGAAAAACATTGTGGAGATGAAAACTTCGGTCCTAGGGCAGAGGGTAGTGTCGAAAATTCCAAATGAAAAAATTAAAAATTTGAAAATTTTGTTATAAAAGATTTGTATTAAAGCCAAAATAAGCTAAAAAACAGAACAAAGACTACATCAAAATTCGGTAGCTGGTGGGAGTGGGAAAGCATGGTACCCCATTTCCATTCTCGTCCCATGCAGAGCTTCAATACATTCATTAAATTGTTAATGTTTGTTAAATTTATTATTTTGTTTATTCTATTGACAAAAGCACTTTGTCTTCGAGTATTTTGAAATAATAAAACTCGATTTTAAGCATAAA
>NCKU01000565.1:0-37969 GCA_003675995.1 Dinothrombium tinctorium | reverse complement strand
TTGATTTGAATGAGAAAATAATTGTTTCTGTTCTGTTGGATTGCATTAATTTGTGTAATATCTTTCTCACGCTTTCAATCGTATTTATAATGCGTTTTCGCGGCCCTCAAAAGTTTGCACTTTTTAAGTCAAACGACAGATTTATATTTTAATGCTTTCCACCTTCTAAGTCCGATCAAGAATATTTAATACAAATAACACTCAAAATGAAAAAAAAGTTTTTTATATCGATTTTAAAATGTCATCAAAAAAATTGACAAAAATTTAGCTTCGCAAACGATAATCTTTCACTATTCGCTTCGATGAATGTCACTTAATAAACCAAACAGTAAGCAGATTATTTGACATTTGACTCTTAATTATCAATTATTCAGTTAAAAAAACTATAAAATCATGCAAAAAATTGTAGAAAGACTTTAAAATAAAAAAAACTTCGCATGAATATGTTCTGAGCAAAAGTCGAAAGTTGAATTGAAAATAAAATAAAATGAATTTAATTAATCAGAAAGTGTCTTTTATTATAGAAATACTTTGGTAAATCAATTGCTTACTTTTCAACCGATATTGATCGCCACCAGAGTTTGATATTTTTCTTTAAAAGTAACAAAAATCTTATCTCAAGATTGTTCAAATTTGATTATAATCGATCGATCGAATCAAAGTTTTAAACAGGAAATTGATAAGCCGTTTTCGAATTAATCATTCGATTAGCTCATAATTGGCGTGTAAGAAACTGAACAATGATTTTAAAAAATCAACTTTAAATAAATAAATTTCAGAAGCTATTTTTGCTTCGAACTGAGTTTTAAATAAATCAAAAGTTGTTTGATTTGAAAAATTAAATAAGAAAACAATTTTCTCAGTTTGCACAAAAATGTTTGCTTTTCTATTTTTGATCTGCGTTTTCCTGCATTTGATCAACCATAAAAACATAGATTTCCTCAAAAATAAAATTTCGAAAGACGAAAAAATTGAATTGCTGGCATTAGTCTACTTGAAAGCTTAGTGAAAGTTTGAAAATGGTCTTCGCGCAAATTTTAAAAAATTCAAATATTGTGAAAAATCAAGCAACGGCTGTCGAAAACCACTCACAATCATAAGTAGACTCTCCTATTGAAATAAAGAGTTGAAATTAAGATCCAAAAACGTTATCATTTCACTTTTCATTTGACACAAGTTTTACTTTCCCCAAAATTTGTGTTATGAAAACATTGAAAAGATTCCAATTGCTTCAAAATTTGCAAAAACATGTAATTAGTTCCACATTTGTTTTACTAATGCTAAATTTTAAACAAAAAAATTGTTTGAAATCGCACGATTCTAAAAATGCTGAGAAAAAAATCTTTCAAAAGAGTAGATAAATTTTTAAACTGAAAACTGGAACAATATCAATCGTTTCATGTATCATTTAGAAGTTTAGAAAATTCAATTAGAAACAGTTGCCAAGTTGCGCTACCATCGATTGCTTAAATTAAAACTTCAATTTTTTTTGTTAGATTTTTAACAAGCTTAACGATGTTTTTCATTGTGCCTTTCTCACGCGTCAAGAAGAAATTTTTCTCAAACACATTTTTCATCGCTTCTCAATCCATTTTCATTCGCATTTTCGTTCTTTCGCCGTCGATTCTTAATTTTTCACTCGAAATGAAAATAAATAAAAAGAAACTCAATCTCATTTGAATAGGCCATCGATTGAAGCCGAGCTTTTGATGAAAGTTGCAAACGAAAGGTTACAAAAAAATAAATTTTCAAACGTTAAGACGTGAAATACATTTTCAAAATTGACTGAACTTTTCGGGCAACGTTTTTTTTGTTCACGCTATTTCGACGAAATTATTTTTGAAAGTTTTGACTTTTTCGGGTCACTTTTGACAAAATGTCTTTACGTTTTCATCGCAAACTTCTTTTTTCGCAATAAATGCTTTCATTAAAATAAAAACGTTTGAAAATGGTCATTAATAATTGGGCTTTGTTTTCACCATTTCTTTTATATTTGTAAAAACAGTAAAGGAAAATATTTCAAAAGCGAAAAACGAGCGCATCGTTCAAGTTAAAAAAATTGATGCGATAATTTTTTTGGCGATAAAATATTCGATTAACATGGTGAGCTCTGCTGAAATTGTTTAATTAATTTATAGCTAGAGAAAAATCTTAACGCAAATACTTCTACTCGTTTTTTTTCGGTTGAAAAACATTTCTATTGAAATAATTTCTACTTGAATGATTCAGGAATATGATGGAACATAGCTATCAAGAAACATCGCTCTATTTAAGAGAAAAAAGTTATTAAAGAGAGAAAAGTATAGAAATCATATGAATCGCAAATGTATACAGCGTTGCTTATCTTTTCCTATTTCTTATCTCATAAGTTTTTGTAATTTTTGACGATTTATTAATATTAAATTCATCTTTTTTTTACTCATTTTTAGCAAATTAAATCAAAAGCGTAAGTTTCGAAGCTAATAATTTTACTTTCAAATGCTTTTACACTTTTGTTTCGTTTTGTGTTTAAATTGATGCTTTTCCTCTTATTTATAAAATTTAAACTATTTTCTATGTCATTTTGTATTCAATAAATTCATTTAAAAGAAGCAAACTATTCACAGTGTTAACACACTAATAACACTTAATCAGTAAATTTGGCTAAAGTATTCTGATACTTTCTTTATTTTTGCGTAGTTTCCAAAGTAAAATACGCTAAACGCAAAAGTGTCGACAAAGAAAAATGACTTACGTATGTTAGCTGACAGTAAATACATTTGCAATTTGTTATTTTCGATCGAATCATTAAAGAAGAATTCGTAAAAATTTTACAACAAGCAGTTGGATCAAGCCAAACTTCTCTCATATTTGATTTCATTTAAGTCGAAAAAGCAACTCGAGATTAAAATAAACTTTCGAAATGAAGATAGAACTTCTTCTTCTTCTTCTTCGAAGATCGATTTATGAAAAAGTTTCTATTAATTCAATAACGATTAAACATAGAAAAGCTATTGAACAGTTTCTTTGAGAGAGATGCCAAAGCAGCTCGATACAAGGAAATCCTTTTAAAATGTTTACTTAAATGTCACAAATGTTATTGTACGACTAAGAAAATATGTAAAGTATCGCTTTTTTCAGTGAAAGCAATCAAACTGTGACAAAAATAGGAAACGCGAAAAAAAAAACGTTTCGATTACATTTCAACGTAACTAATCGTACGTGAAAGTTATTCTATAATCGTGACTTTACGCCACGGCCGAGCAAATGTGCACTGAAGCTGATTTCATTTTAAAAAATTGAAAAAATGTCATTAAAAAATATTGAAGACGATCGAAGAATTATTTTTGACCGAAATACGCGTCAAAAATCAAAAAGAGTTTAATTTGCAGATATTAAAGAAAACATTGATTCGGTATTTGACTTGAAACATATGAAAAAGAGATTTACTTTCGATGAATATGATCATTTATTGATCATGAAGCTAATCAAATTCAAACATATTCAATAATTAGTAGTAATAAATGATTTACACACTAATTTTCTTTAATACTCACCTTTAGATGTTAAAGATATTAAACTTTGAATGGTTAATAAAATAAGAAGTTAAAAACGTTTTTTTAGAGATAAGAATTTAATTTTAAATCAGATAAAAACAGCGAAAGAAGTAAAACTTAACTTAAAGTAGAGACAACTTTCGAAGTCTAAAAACAGCAAGTTTTCAACTTTTTTTATATGAAGTAAATCATAAAAAAATATAAGCAGACAAAAGCTCAAAAGAGTTTTGTATTTGTTAAGATTGACTGAAACTTGAAATATTCTTGCATTTGCTTACAATAAAGAACAATATATTTACACTAAACGGACAATTCAAAATATGATTGATTAAAGATGAAAAGTTACAATTTTCATGAAATAATTACTTACAGCATATGGATCACTGGGATCCGATTTTGCTTTTACATTGCTCGGCGCTGATCCACTGTAATTCATCTTATTTTACTTTATTTTTTTAATATTAATATGAAAAAAAATTGCGCACAAATGAAGAAAGTAAATCTTTTGCGAAAGATTTCTATCCTTCACAATCACTTGTCCAGATTGTTCACTCCGTACTATTGAGAGCAATTGCGAGAATTATAATAAGTTTTCAATCAAAATTGATGGCAATCAAACAATATGTCAAAGTGAGCAAAGCAAAAGTTGCAGCGATTGACTTTTTTGCTCACAATACATTTAATGTGAAGTGAGAAGGATCCTTAAAAAAGCGATGCGAAAGGCTTACGCATGTCTCTCACCGAGAACAGTTTGATCGAATTAATAACAAAATGCTATACGCTGATAAAGAGCTGAAAATTCAAGAGAAAGCGATAAACTCTTGCCGTTTGGTTTAGACGTTAGACGTCTTTCATCTTTTGAGCAACGCACCAATCTCGATTCAAACTTAACTTCGTGAGTGTCTGACATGTCGGATGCCTTTAAGTAAGTCTACGCACAAATTTCTTAACAATTTGTCAGTGAATTTCGAAAATTTGATTGAGGTTCGTTGCCAAAACTTTTCTAAAGTTACACAATTAATTTATATTCAGCTCACAAATTTTTTCAACAAAAAGGCGTTGGTCTTTTCACCTACATTCCACACATTTCGTGATAAATTTTTACACCTGGTTTCTTCTTTGCTAACAAAAAGCAATTACATAGCCAAAAACGTAGCTTTCATTTTCATTTAATAACTTATGACGCTACTTTCACTGCTTTACTACTGTCACTGACAAAAATCTCCTTAAACTGTTCGATAATTTTTGTTTTTTTTTGTACATAAATTTTTAAGATCATGTCACATGTTTTGACTTAGTAAAACCTCTGTGATCTAATACATCAACGAATGTGTGTTGTATGCGTCTAAGCGCGACAGTTCGCATAAAACATAAGCAGAAAAAGCAAATATATGCATCGAGACAAAGAGATAAAGCGAAAAAGCGCTTCTTTTCAAATAAATATTCGATTTCAGTGAACATTTTAATATTAAATGAACGTTTTTGGCAGTAAATGTCAGAGAAACTTGTTAAATCTCTCGTCAGACTTAAAAGTGCAAACTTTTAAGGTCCGCGAAAACGTGTTATAAATTGGAATGCAAGCATGAGAAAGATTTTACATAAAATAATGCAATCAAGGGTAACATTAACAATTTAGCATTTGAATTTGAAATTTGCATTTCGAAATTGTTGTATTCGATTGTTGTTAAAACATAACAAAACCACATTTTCAAATTTTTGTTCATTAATGAAAAATAAAAATAAAATAAATCTAACGAGAAATAAATAAATAAATAAAATTTTGAAGTTTTTCGGCAATCATTTTTCAAGTATTTATAGTGAATTTCGCGACATTTTACATAATTTTACAATTCAATTAAACAAAAAATCAAGAATTGAGTTTAATACTGCAATTATAATCAGACAAAAATTATAACATCTATTCTTATTTTTATTTTTTAACATTAACAAAAAATTTAATTTCAATCATAGCCTACTAATGGAAATAAATTTTTGAATGGAATGTAACCATTTTACAGTAAATGCCACAAACTCCGCTTTATTTAATTCGATTGGTTGATTTTAAGAGAAAGAACTGAAACCAAGCATTGTGTTAGCCCCTCAAATAGGGCACTTTTGTGGGGTTTATTGTATCAGAGAAAGTTCAGTTAGTTAGTAATAGTTTCGAAAGTGGCATTGCATTTGTATTCAAAATTCATGATTGTTTTTCCCAAAGCAAGGCGCTTGCCATGTCAACAATTGTAAGTTAAGATTATTTGAAAAACCTATTTCTCTTAATTAAAATTTTCAACAGTTATCAATGATTAAAATGTATATTTAAAATGTTACTCAAAATGAGGCAACATCACTGATTATTTTAAGCGCATTTCCTGGCCATTAAAAGTTTGCACTTTTTAAGTCAAACRACAGAAATGTGAATTATAAATCAAAATTTTTGAGGAGTAAAGAAAGTGTTTATCATTTTGTTCACATTTTCTTCGTAAATAAACTTTCTTATTTACATAGAAAAGAGAAAGAAGAATTTTTTTCAATGTTTAAAAGTATAAAATAAAACATATTAAACACGTTTCACGAAGCTTGAAAATTTTTCTCCTCTTTTTTTTCAATGTGAATATTGTCAAAACATTATGGCGTGTAATGTAATAAATTTTAATTAATGCGGACGAAAATTAACTCGAGTGATTAAATATTATTTCAGAAAGAATTTTGAATTTTTAATCAAGTATTAAAGTGAATGCATAAAAGCAAAGAAAAAGCGAGCGAAATGAAAGAAAACATACAGTTTCGGAAAAAAATGTTTGTCGCAGCGACAAATTGATGGAGAGACGCAAGCTAAGGGTGCGTTTCTTAATTAAAAATAAAAACTTTATTTTATAAATAAACAACATCAAAAGCGATGAATGTTTAAAAATGCAAATAAATTCTTAACTTACCGTTGATGGCATCGGAAAAACGATGGGAGTGAATGGAAAGGGTTGATGATTGCTCAGAATTGTCCTTTAACAAATAAACGATAATTCGTGAAATATTTTTACAAAACAAAACAAGTCACACTGAAATCACTTGTTATTTGCACACATTAATTCCACATTTGTAAAATGAGTTTTGCTATTCACCTTCAATCGAATATAATGAAAGCTGTTTGTTTAAACAAAATTGTTAACTGTGCTTGATTTTACTTTTAAATTCTTTTAATTTTGTCGCGAATCCTGGTCAAAATTGATGCGTTTCCGAGTGATTAGATATTAAATGATCGATTCTGGACAAACATTCTTTTCGAAACTGTATGGAACATAAGATAAAAATGTGATCATAAATGAGAATAAATGCGATTTCGGCGCCCGTTTAAATTCATTATGATAATCAATATCAGATGATCATTTATTTGGCTTTAATTTTGCTTTCAGCCTTGAAATAAGCGAAAAATACGCTTTGAAGAAAGAAGAATAAGAGCGAAAGTGAACTGCTTAATATTATAAAATATGAAAAATGTTTCGACTTTTTTGAAAAATAAAAGTTCAAGCTAAACAATTTTTTTTGAGACTTTAAAAATGAAACTTTCGCAGAAGATTTATGACACTGTTTTCAATCTTATAAATGACATTTAGATTAAAACTTAAGTGCAAACATATTTATGCTTTTTAAGTATACGAGCAAACACTAAATCTAAGCAATTTTCATTCGACGCTTTACAATGTAAATAATGCATTAATTCTTCATGATGTTAGGAAAAATTGTAAATCAATTGCTAGAAATTAGTTCTCGCTAGAAAAATGCATTCGTAAAATAGAATTTTATTTATAATTCAAGTGCTATAAGAGTTAGCTGTAAAAGTGAGATCATAAATGAGAATAAATATGATACACTACTGACTTTTATAGCTTGATAACTTTCTTGCCAGACTTTAAATTTATGCGAAACTGCATTTGTTTAATAAGCTAATATTTGTGATCATTTTATATTAAACACAAAATAATTGACAAATTTTAAAATCACGCATAAAATTCAAATACAATTTTCATTTTTAAATTTTTAAGAATTTTAAAACTCCCTCTACTTGTTCTGAATTCTTCGACTTTTCTACTATACTTCACAGCAATGAAAATTTTATTCAGAGTAGAACATGTGATTAATTTAAATAAAAAGTAAATTTAGAATTTTTATATTTTTTTGAAGATATTCTTTATTAAAATTCTGAAAAGTAATTTTTCGTAGCAATTTTCAACAAAAATTTGAGATAAAACCAAAATACGTGAAAATGCTTTAATTTCTCAAGAGAATCTTTTGAATGAAAAATTTATCATCATTGTTTGTGTAATTAATGCTGATGTAAGAGATAAAAATAACAGAGTAAAGCTTAATAAAATTTGTAGTTTAGAAATAAAAGTAAATGAAAAGCGTATAAGTGAAGCGAAATCTTGAAGCGCACGTACTTAAGTTTAACGATGAATGTAGTGCAGAGATGAAATGTGTGTGCATTTAAGAAATTCTCATTGCCTATGTTCCCGTGATATTTACAACTTTACTTTATTTTTCTAACAATTGAAAATAGGCTAACATCATGAATTGAGCGTAAAAGAAAAGCGAAGCAAAAACCAAAGCCTGCGTCAGAAAGCAGGTTGAACACTTTGACAAAGTAGCAAGAAAACGTTTCCTTTCAACTTGAAAGCGTACCAACTCTTTCCTTTCAAACTCTTAACTTTTTCGAAAAGCGATCGATGTGAAAAGAAATAAAAAAGTCGACTTTAAGGAACCATCACTTTTGTTCGCTGAAAAAGCGAGAAAATTGAATTCACAAAAACAGTGTCAAAGCGCAGAGTTATTCTGCGAATAAAGGTTTAAGAGACACATTTAAGAATTATATTGAAGAATAATTTATTATTTGGTATTAGAAAGGAAAACTTTTATACTTGAAATCATAGTATCTGAAATCAATTGTGCGCGAACGATTGCGGAGCAAAAGAGCGAATCTCTCGATTGCTCTTTGCAGTAATGAAATGAAGATTATTGCGAAATTTCGCTTCAATTTGATATTTTTCTTTACATTCTAAAAGAGGTTCGATTCAAACTTATCATGAAGCTAAATCTAAACTAAATTCGCATTAAATGTTATCTTTTTTTCTGAATAATTCAAGTTTCTCATCTAATAAAAATTAAATATTCGACTATTTCCCATACGCTCTCTTTCTCATTTTCAATAAAATAAATAATTCATCAAAATTCCATAGGAAAATATGTTTCGTATCAATGAATTTCAAATGCTTGTCACACAAAATTTTCAAGTGAATTTTGATAAATTATAAATTTTGAGAAAGGAAAAAACACTTTTGGATTCTACAAACGCTTCTGACGACTGATTTTATTTTCGAATTTTCGAAATAAAATTTAAATTCTAGCGGTTGTTAGATTTCACCAAACTTTAACTTCGAAATTAATTTGAAACCTGAGTGCATTGTTTTCACATGAGAAATTTAGTTACACGAAATGCAGGCAACAGAATGTCAGTAAAGGTAAGTCGGTAGACGATACGGCAAAGTTCGACATTTTATCTCGTGTCTTGCTCGTTTAAAGCGAAACGATAAATAAAGTTGCGAACGAACGAATGGTGGCTTAATAGCGAAATAACAGTTTAAATGTTACGCACAAATTTTTGCTATTACATTGAAGATTGCCGATTTGGTCATTCATCGCTGTTTTACGAAGAGCAAAGGTGCAAAGATTTGCGTGTGTAAAATCTTCGTACAATGAGTGCAACAATATCGCTTGCAATGCGGCGAGAGTACACGCCACAAATTAAAACGCGAGAACATAGTACACAAAATAATAAAAAATTTATTTACGTGAAGTAAGAAACGGAACGTTTGTACGAGTATCGATAGACGATTAGTGGTAAGTGGGACACTTGATTGCGTCGGGCTCGTTGAGAGCGAAATGAAGAATAAAGTTACGAAAAGAACGAACGAATGGTTGGCCAAATTATAAAAAAAAAAATTGTTTTGAACCACTTTTTTGAAAATAAAATTAAAATTAAGCAAGTCTATTGTAATATTGTAATGCAGTGAGGATGCTTTTAGCTGTAAGAAACTTTTTTTCTGTCTCCGTAGTACAACTTTTTTTAAAAAATCATTTTTATAAAAATAACTTACAAGAAAATCATTCAAATAGTTTCACATATTTATCATTAGCAATTTGCCAGAACGCATTTTCGATTGTGAAATGCAAAAATCCAGAGCTTTCTGCATAAATAACGCGCCTGCAAGTTTTATAATTAAATTTATCTTGAAAATTTTTGTTTTTGATGCAACAGATAAAAAACTAACAAATTTTTATCATTTTCGCTTTTGAAACATGTTCTGAAGAACTAAGAATTGATGGGTAGTCAAAATAGTTGCGTAAAAAACATTTTTTTAAACAAATTAAACGAAGAACATACAGTTTCGGAAAAAATGTTTGTCCCTACAATAAATGAGGAAAAGATGCTAAACGCTCATCTCTCAATTGAAAATATAAAATTATTTTCTCAAGAAACGCCATCAAAAGTGATAAATACTACAAATGCAATATTTTTAAACTTACCATTGATGAAATCGAAAAACGATGTTAGAATCGAAGTTAGAATAACGTTGAAGTCGTTACTTTTCATTTAACTTTTGCTTCAGACATTTTTTAAATTTTTAAATTTTTTTTTTCTAATTTCTTTTTGTTTTAACTAGCACAAAAGCAACTTGTGTTATTAATAAAATAATCACGTGAAAAAATTAAAAATTCTTTTTCACTAAATTCTTCTAAAATTATTCTTAACGCACTAAAATACTCAATTTGCTTTTCACTGATTCGAATACACTGAAACTTGTTTATTTAAACATAATTGATAATTGCGCTTGGTTTTATTTTTAAATGCGTTAAATTTCGCCGCGAACTTTGATTAACAAATGCGTTTCTGAATGGTAAGACATTAAATGATCGATTCGGGACAAATTTTCTTTTTCGAAACTGTACTAGAGAGGCGCAAGGTAGAAAAAGTTTGCGTAAAGCAAAAGCGCTGAAAATAAGCGAAGCTTTTCAATCTTATCATTAAAACAAAATTTTCGCCATCATTATGATTATAAAGTTTGAGCTTTAATAAATCTTAGTAAGCGCATTATGTGAGCGAAAAGTCGATTATTTCGCTTCACAATCCAAAACGGCATTTAAGCGAACTCTCGAGAGAAAAGCTCTGAAATCACTTGAATGGTTTTCTAGTTAAAACTTATAAAAGAATTTCACCATTTTAACCAAAATCTTGATAAGAAACATTTTCACTACTTTAATATCAATCAAAATCGTAGCTTTTGGAGTTGAAAAATCGATCGCTTTTGTATTATTTTTAATTTTAATTTCAATTATTTTTTTTACCTTTAAAAGCTTTTAAACAATTCACTTAAAGTATTTAAAAACCTTTTAAAGTTTTCAACTTGAAAGTAATGCGCAAAATGTTGATCAATATTTTCGTTCATTTAAACTTAAATCAATTTTTAGAGTCTTTAAAAAAATTTCTCTAAGTTGTCATGCGAATCGTTTCAGATGGAAAACAAACGATTTATTTCTTAGCCGGTGGCCATTTTTTCGAAAAAGTTGATCAAATTTTTCTCATCATTAATTTCGCTTTCTGAGATTACAAATTTTTTTTACGACATTACTTCGACAAAGTCTTAATTAATTTTCATTATTAAAGCAGTCATTAGTATTGATTAAAATGCATTATGAGAAAAGATTTTGGTGTCGACAAAGAAGAAATAAGCGAAATACATTTTGCCGCAACGCATTAAAAAGCGACACGATTTTTGCTCACTCGCAAATGCTCACCACTTCGCTTTTAACGTCTTTTGTTTGACAATTGTACAAAAATGTACAAAAATGAGAATAAAAAACATTCAAAACATGGAAAAATAACGCGAAGCAAGAGTGGCGTGAACAATTCGCTGCGGAATAAATGCTCTCGGTTAACGAGTGGAAAGTAACGATTCTAAATTGCATTTGTAAAGAACAATAAAGTTTGACGCTATACAAGCGGTGATTGATTATCATCATTTCTTGATCTCTGCGTTTTGTTTTGATAATTTTTTTGGAACTCGCGATAAAATCCAAGTTCATAAAAGTTTTGCTCCAATAATTTTTTAAGTTTAACAATAAAAAAAAATTAATTGAATAAACTACAATAAAAAAATGTTCTGAAATCGAAGTTTGTTTGACTTTCTCGCGCGAACTTTCGTCTCGAACTTTTTTTTTGTTCGCGAAAGTTGAATAGCATCGGTGAGATCGAAGCAATCGTAAGCTGCGAGCATCAAAATGCGAGATTACAATCTGCCTTTTCGATTGCCGAGTTCGCATCAGTTTTGTTGCGAGAATGTGTCATTGCCAATAAATACAGCGAGCGATCATTTTCTACTTCCACTCGGATTGTCAACGATTGCGAATCGATCACAAATCGCTGCTTGACTTCTCGACAAAGAGTCTGCTATTATTTTGGTTTTTATATTATAAGCGAAAGAGCAGATTATTGAATGTTTGAAAGCGAAATGACACGCTTTTCAAAGCTTTGAAAACGCGATACAGCGAGTGAGATTCGCGTTAGTTTAAGCAATAAATTCACAGTGTTTAACGAAAAGTAGAGCCGAATTCATCGCTATTTTAAATGTACATTGCAAAATATAAAATAAATCATTTAGAGAAAGAGAAAGAGAAAGAGAGAGAAGAAAAAACTTGAGCAATAAAATAATGTTTTCATCATTCTTTTCAAGTCAGTAAACGACTCGATTATAGTACACAATACTCGCAGTATTCTCATTAGTTTTTACATCTTTTTACTACGCAATCGAATGTGAATTTATGTCACATTTGTGTTTTCGTACTTTTCTTCTTCTTCTTCTTCTTTGCTTCGATAAAAAAAAACTGCGTCGAGCAAAGATCAAAGCGCAGTGAAACCACAAAAATCTCACCGCATTAGTAACTGAAGCATCGCATCGCATCGCAATCTGAACGTCGAAACTTTTTTCGACAACTGAACGGCAAGCGGCAATCCATCATTCGAAAGCAAAAAAAGCGCCGCAATTTTCTTTCGCCGCTCGCTTCTCGAATTTTTATTTTCAACTATTACTTGTAAACATTATGTTGCAGAACTTGGGTAAACAATCGATAAGCTATTTACAAATATATTTTCGCAATCGAAGCAATTTGTTTGTTAATCTCGATTCTCTGAGCTGCTTAGGTGATCCTCATATTAAAGTAATTGTCGATAACTTTTTTTTATTTATCAATTATCATATATAAATTAATTTTAACAGCCATACAAAGACAAAGCAATAACAATCAGCTTTGTGAGGAAACTTTAACAAAAATATAATTTACATCTGGTTTCACCGTCGTTTGAGATGGAACAAAATTTAATTTTACCATTTTACATTTCCTCCATTGGTGGCGGAGATGACGCTATTTTTACTGGACCCCCTTGAGTCAAGTAACCAGCAACGTTGGCTGTTCCTGCTTTAAAAGTGAAAGTTTTATTAGATAAAAGTAAATAAAAAATAAATTAAACTAAATTACCCGTCAAATAGCCTGAACTTTGTGAATTTGTGATGAATAAATCATGCTTTTGATTTCTAAATTCGGACCAGACAGGTGACTTATCTAATATCGCTTCTATCTGCTGTCCGTAAGTTTGATTCTGTGACATGTTTTTCAACAGTTGAACAACAATCGCTTTCGTACCGCTGTTCTGAGTGGATTTATTCGAATCCAATAAGGAAAGAAGAAATGAAATCAATTCCGCTCTTATTGCCTGAAGTATTAACTCATCATTTTCGCGAAGAAACAGCTTGTTGAGTGTTTCGCATGCAATACTAGTGACGTTCGCATCTTTCTTTATTGCTACCATAATTTGTGAGATAGAGTTAGGATTTTGAGCAATGGCATTTACGCACACGCTACTGCTCGCTAACTGATGTAGAATTAGAAGACAAGATTTCGATGCTTCTTCCGATTTTTTGTTCGATAAGTTATCAATGAAGCCTTTAATGTAGCCCATCGGAGGTACGTGGTCGAGTAATGCCGGTTGTGATTCTAACAAGCTCGTCAGAGCTTTAGTAACCAGCTCCAATGAATTCTTTAAGAAAACATTCAAATAAATTGATATCAAAGAAAGAGTACTTACATTGTTCCCTAGTTTATTCATTAAACTTTGAGCTGTTTGCATTAATTCTGTCAAGAACTCTTTTGGTCGTCGTAAAACCCACGTTGGATTTTGTACAAAAAGCCTTAAATATACGCCAGCGATAATAACCTCGCCAGGAGCAACTGGAGGTGTTATTTCGAAATCTTCTGGTAATTTCCATAGAGCCGAGGGGTTTGCGATTTGCGCTTGATATAATTCTTCGGAAAGTTTTCGTATTGCAGTACAAACTTCATTTCTTGAGTTATCATTCCAAATCAATTCAGGATTTTCTTGGGTCCCATCAAAAAGATGCACAGCTGCTTGAGATGAATCTTTCATCGCTTCAACGAACAATATTGGCACAAACTTGCAAAGTAACAGACGAACCCTGGGACCTATTAATTTATCAGTAGTCATTTTGGCTAATAATTCGGCACACTTTTCTCTTAAATTACTATTTAATGAGTTACAGAAAAGGTCCAGCAAGTAAAGAACGCAACCTTTTTCGACAGCTTCCTTAACTAATTTTCCATTTGACATCAGATGAAACAGGGTGTCAACAACAGTTGTTTGCTTTGCAATTGTTTCACTTTTCGCTGATGAAGGATGAAGAACCAAAAGTAGATAAACTAAAACCTGAGACGCTCCAATGTCATTTACACATTCCTGATTGCCCGTGACACTTGCAATTACATTCACTGCTAGAAATTGCATTTCTGGAAACTGATCAAGACGTAGCAAACAAAAAAGAAGCTTAAAGTGTCCAATGCATTGTACTTCAACGCCAGGATTGTGCTGTATCACATTGTGTAAAGCTTTCAAGCACATTTTCACGTTGTTTAATCGCTCAGGACTGAATGTATTTTGATTTGTTAGAGCCATCGCCGAATGAAGGTACTGAGCCTGAGAGCCAATATAATCCAATAAATTAATGGTGAAATCTTTGGCATCTGTCAATGGATAGGTTGGTTGCTCATTGTATATTCGGACAAATATCTCGCCAACAATCAGCTCGTCTTTATGACTAGAAAATATAAAATTGGCCCCATAAGATTCGTCTGAACACTCTCCACTTCTGATTTTCTCTTTCTGTTGAGTTTCGAGGTAATCAATCAATTCAGCTCGTGTCAAATTATTCCATATCAAATATGGATTTTCAACGTTACTGTTGAGCATTTTCAAAATTTCAGCAACATTGCTCAATCCCAATTGTCTTGCTAGATAAGGAGTCAATAAAGAATTCAAACATCGCTTAATCAATGTGTTAGTTTCTATTGACTCTTTCTTTTCTTCTGAACTCAAGTCTCCTGCAAGTCGCGCGCAAGCAATAACACTCATTTTCGCTAGTTGATTCCTGACTTGTTGTTTGTTTGACTCTTCTGTTGTTTCAACACCACCTTCTTCCAAAGTGTAGTCGTATTTGAACAAAAACAATAAAAGACTAAATAAAACTCCGGCTTCAAACAATTGAAGTTGAAGAATATGATCAGCAGCAAAAGCAGACACACATTCAACTGCACATAAACAGAGTTTGGTAAGATGGGTGTAGTAAAGAATTCGGCTGATATCTTTGGAAATGGAAATCATTTCTGTAATTCTTTGCCGACAGCTGTGGAATGAAGCCGCAACAGTAAAGCAACGAACAATATGAGTGCATACTTCAACAGCTACATCATTAGATTTTGAAGAATTTGACAATTGAGAAACGCAGCGCGAAAATGCCTCGTGTAATATTTCCAATCCACCTTCTCTTCTAAGTTCTTCGGCATTGAGTGCAGAACAAGCAACAGTATGGTAAGCGGTTTCACATGCATATGCAAGCAAAGGATATGGCTTTGAAAATAATTGCTCATCTTGTGTTTCCATTTTCAATGTTTTGACTAACATTGGATAACCAGCATACTTGTATGGATGTAGCTCATCTGAACATTGACTAAATAAAATACTTTGAGCTTTTAAAATTAAGGTTATATTGACTGGATCAGGCCCATCCATGCAACGTAAACGAATGTTCTTGCTACATAAGAATTCATAAGCTTTATTGATGTCTTCAAACATCTCTCTTCCTTCTGGATTCTTGTCGGGGTGATACTTTTGAGCCATTTTGAAATACGCTTTCCTGATTATATTTTCATCGATTGAATTATCGCCAGGCTTTTTAGTTATTCCGAGAACTTCAAATGCATCATCGATCGACATTGAAGGTGGCTTCTTTTCAACTTCTTCTTTCCAAGCTTCTAATATGTCTCGCAAGAGATCAACAGGATTACGAATAGGCCAATTAAGGAACCGCTGTGTATCACAAAGATTTTTAAGATAATAAATATTGCAGAAGAGCTCATTTTCTAATTGCGGATACTGTATAGGAGGTATGGGACAATATTGGTACAACGCACGAGTGTTTGACCTCAACCTCGGTGTGAAATCTGCAATATGAGTTGCAATTTTTTCAATCATTAAACGCCGCATTTCACCATTCCAAATAGCTTCGGGAGTATCAAATTCTCCGAGAAATATCTGTGCAAATTTTTCTGGGCCATAGTTTTCTAAATAACATATCATGGCTTCTGGTAAAAGTTGACCTAAAATGCTCCTTTGCATTATACTACTTTTACGTGTTTTATCTTCTGAACGAAAAGCTTGATTCGCGTGTGTTGCATGTAATAACCGACCGATTGGTAAAAGATTAGAACCAGTATACATCAATAAGAAATAAAACACGCCAGTCAAATATAATCGACTTAAATTTGGGTTATCCTGCATCAAAACAGCTAACAATGTGGCAACTTTTTCGACAAGAATAGGATCAAAAGTTAATAACAATTGAACGATATGTGGTAAACATGAAAGATCTGAAAGATAGCGTTTCACCCGAGGTAATGGTCGTATAATGGCATCATTGGCGTCCCGACTTGGATAATATTCACAAATTTTGATGAAGATGTTCAGTATTAGATTTGTAAGCTCGCTCTCGTTCATAATAGCGGTGCCGCTGGCCATCAAAGTCCATTTTAACTGTGGAATGTTCGAAAGTGCTTTCCATCCGTCAATACCTTGGGCCCAGCACCGAGTTTTTTGGTTTATCACACCTTCCGCCCAAAATTCTTTCAGTTCTTTAAAACTATAAGGACCTTGTTTATCTTTCTCTGAATTTCCATAGTGCCATTCTTTTTCGGTATCAGAATTTGCCATCATTTCAACTGAAGCTTCGATAACATTGGTTTGTGTCGGAATAATTGCTCTATTAACATGCAAATGGGCCAATGTGATTAAATCGACCAAAACACGCAAACCATTTGCGTCGATAAAATCCTTCACGTTATTTTCGTTTAGAATTAGCTTTGATATAAATTGAACGAGTCTATCTCTTTCTAATTTATCACAGCACCTTTCAAGCATTCCAACGATAAATCTAATATCATGAAAGCTTCCAATTTCTTCATGATAAGCATTATAAACAATGGCCATCGCTTGCAAGCAACACGCTTTCATTTGTGATTTCGACGAGAGTAAAAATCGATGGTATACATCGTTGAAAAATTCATATGGCTTTTTGATCATTAATTTCTCGGAGAGTTCGGAATTATTTTTCAATGGATCTTCAAGCAAAAGTTTCAAATAGTAATCACCTATTTTGATCTCATCGATCAATGATGCGTATTGTACTTCAAATTCACGATGATTCCAGGCTATAGCAATGTTTTTTGCTGAAAGCTCACGATCTGTATTGAAAGACCGTAGTTCATTCTCAAGAGCATCTCTAAGTTCTTCTCTTGTTTTGTAATTCCAAATTAAATCGGGTTTGGAGTGATCTAGATAAAATTGATAGAAAAACAGAGGCCAATTAGCAACGCTTTTGATTCTTTCTCGTCTTCTCCTTAATACAACAAGCTTCTGCTGATTTTTAGAGTCATTTTCACGTTTAGGAATACCTATACGTTCTCGCCAATGTTGAAATACATTTTCCACATGTCTTTCGAGAACACGGACGGAAGGATGGATGTCTCTTATTGCGTCTATTGCTGATCGTTGTTTGCTTGAATAATCTTGTGCCATTTTTAAGTTGTTTCGGCTGATAATATTTGTTAAAGAATTTCGTGGTGGTTTTTCGTTTGATTCTAGATAATTTAATAAACCAAGAGGAAAAATTCTATGAAGAAGAGCGTAAGCAATATCATTATCAACACTCCATAATGAGAGTAATTGTCTTGAAAGTTGTTGAAAAGCTAAAAATCGCCCATCATTCGTTGGAGAGAACAACGCGATTTGCAAATGACGTAATAAGGAACCTTCTGCAAGCGCCAATTCTTGCATTTTTGCAGCTGTTTCGGCATCTCCTTCTTCGATGATAGCTTTCATTACTAAACCTGCACCCTTGACGATTGCTAAAGATGGATGTTGAAATAACTTGAAGAGTGATCGTCCATACGATGCAACCATTGAAAGGAGCATATCGAAACAACCACCGTCTGTAGTTTCACTATAAGGAGCACAAAGTGAAAAAGTCAAAAAATCGAGCATCGATGCAACGACTAATGCTCCTGTTCCACAATCGACGTGATACTTTAAAACATCTAATAAGCTTTCTAAGAACGACTTCGTTGCAAGCAAAGAACTCTTATTCAGCTGCTCTTGTCGAAGATCATAATCATCGTGCATTGGCTAATAAATTTAAATAGATCAATAAAGTTTGTTAAACTCATAAGAGAAAATCTAACCTGCATTAAGGCACAAAGCATGTCGATGGCTGAGTGAGTTACAGCATCGTTATTACGTTTGAGCGCTTTCACAACTTTAATTCCAAGACTTTCGCGAAACCGAGGACTGAGTGTAAAAGCAGCAAATCCAGCTTTGGATGCGACGAGGCGTCGTAATCCTTGGAATTGCTGCTCTAAACATTCATTAGAGATTTCGTCTTGATCGCCCTCTTTTTCAACAAAGGCACCAAGTGCTGTTTGAATTAATTTTTCTTTATTTTCTGCGAATAATCCATCAGCTGTGACTGTGTGAAGAAGACCGCTGTAAGCACAATTACAGTTAAATCGTACAACAGCGTCATTAAAAGTCCAATTATTCGGTTGAATATTTAAAAATTTTAAGTGCCAACTTTCAACTTCTTCGTCAAGAGGCACTGAATAAGGACCTAAACGATAACCTCTTTGGGTGGGCATCATTTTCACGTGAATATCAATATTTCCAGAGGCACGGACACCATCCAAAAGCGACGCAAGTAAGGCGTCACGATCAGTTGAAGTGTAGCTGCTCACTTTTCCTTTCATGTATTCAACAGAAAAACGTTGAGGATTCGAAGGGCTTCGAATAAGAGCAAATATCTCGTTGAGTGGTTTTAAGGTAACTATTGCGTATGTGTTCGGATCTCTTTCGACAAGACAAGTATCTGTTAACGCTAATATTCGTTTAACAGGTTCATTAGAATGACGTGCCGATTCTTTGTGAACGATGAATTCATAAAGTGATGTAACCGATTCATCACTTGAGTATTTACCAAAACGATGAATTTGAAAATTTTCGAATGTAATCGCATCTTTTTTCGTACGAATTACAGAGCCTGTGTAAGTCCACGCTGACTCTGTTATTTTTCTTAATATCTCTTCACGTTGTCCGGAAGACGAGACGAACAGATGATACCGACCAAATCCGCTAGTACTAATGACGAATCCGCCAGGATAATCAGAAACTGGTATCAAGCAGTCGATATCTTTGTACAAATATGTAGTCAATACTTTGCCATTGAGTGGATTTATTTGATTAACACCATAAAGTTCGATTTCTAAAGTAACATCTATCTTCTTCTCAGACCAGTGATGTTTTTTACAATTAAATCTTAATGTATCGCTTTTAGCTTTCATTTCAACAAATTTTAATCGATGAACAAGAACTGAGCACAGAATTTCACTGCGATATTCGGACGAGAATTTCATTGCATCAAGTTTACCATTCTTTTTACGATAATTTAACACAAACAATTCATTACCGCCTGTTGTGAGAGTCGGTTCTTGGTTCTGATTTTTCGGTATTATAGGCGCAACATTGATCACTTCAGAATACGGCCATTGATTAGTGATCTCCATTGTGCCAGGATTGTAAGTGGTGAGGCATTGTGTGCCTATTGAAATTATTCGTTTGTACCTAAAGGAAAATTGAAAATTAGTACCCAATTATAAACAAATAGTAATGTGAGAAAGAAATCGAAACTGAAGTGAAGGCCATAAAAGAACTCTGCATTTTTATCATTGAAAAAACATCCTTTCGATTGAAATAGTTTATGAAAAAAACAATGTTTATGTGTATCACGAAAATACGACGGATTAATATTTTTAATACTCCATTTCCAATTTATGTTTATACGAAAGGATTTTTTTATGCAATCAACTGAAATCAAATCTTAAAAAGAAGCATTTCACATTCACTGGATGCAACGATCGCAAACAACGTGCGATTGCAGCTGTCAACACCCGAAATGACAATTATTAGTGATTCGTATAATGTGTGAATTTATATAAACGAGCCTTGATCGAAAGGTGTAATTTAGAGGACATAATTTGAAACCAATGTTTGTTCGCTTTGAAAACAAAGATAAAGTGAAAAGTGACTTTTGAAAGCGTTTGTTTCAGAGAAAAGAGAATGAAAGCGAAATGCAATGCAAAGGTATTCGACAAGTGCCGAGCGTGACTTACTTTCCTTTCCACGAATGTTTTGTCACGAAAAAACTACTCAAATCTCGGTTATCTTTCACCGCATTCATTTCGCACACTTCTCTTCGGCCGCAATTTGAACGAATGAACGCGTATTAATTGCTACTTTCGCATAGAACGTCAAATTCAATGAGGTGCCGTTCGCGATTCTACTCTCGAAACGAGCGTTAAACGCCCACAAACACTGTGAACGCCTCCATCGCTCGCCGCATGCCGCCAACCGTCGCTTTCGGCGTCTGTTTTAAAGTTTCTCCTCTTCTGAAAATTTCTCTTTCACAGTTTTGAATGCTTCAAAATTTGCGTTTTAAAAACTCTCCGAATTCAGATTCAAATCATCAATTCTGTTGCAAGTTTTGGGAGGTTATAGTTTTGAAAAGCATTTTAGCAGTAAACTTAAACTGCGTAAATAATTCACATTGAAACATAAATAAAAAAGTAAAAAGCTACGAAATAAACCAAAGAGTAAATCTGTGAACGAGAAATCAGAGTAGAATGTCGCAAATGAAATAGATTTAAATACAAAATTTGACTTGAAAGGTAACAAAACTAATATCGACCCTGGCAGGATTCGAACCTGCAATCTTCTGATTCGAAGTCAGACGCCTTATCCGTTGGGCCACAGGGCCTTCGACGAAAGCTTTCGTTCTTGTTTTTGGTCAGTTAAATGCTCTTTAAAAAATAATCGAGAAATTTCGAACTGATTTCGCAAAACATTAGGTGTGAACATTCTAGCGATCGAATTGTTTTGAAGCGACTAAACCACAACTAATGCAAGTTCGTAATAAGCGAACCATCCTTTGCGTGCGTATGCAGTGAGAGTAGCGAAAGATGGCAGCATTCGCCCGTTTGTCGAATCGCGAAACGGCGGCTTTTTGTTTTCGTTGTTTGCCAACAAAGAAACGAGTGACGACTGAAAGGGAGGCAAAATGGCGGCTGTCGTTTCGAACTTTCGTTTGATGAGAAGTTAAGAAATTAGTCGTTTTCGAAATTCACTCTCGTATAGATGGAAAATGCGGTGCTTTCTCAATCACTCGATGCGTCTCGTCGTTTCGCAGTTAAAAGTCGAATCGAACAATGCAAGCAAATGGTGTGACCTTTCATAAATTCGCATTTATTTTTTTTGTGCGAAAAGAAAACGAGAAAATCGATAGATTCAATAATGCAGCACTCGGCGAATGCAGTCACTTCGCCCAATGTATGGCTTTCGCATAGATTTGCGCACATTTCGCTGCGTTTGTGTTCGCAGCCATTAAAACACAATTGTCGGACGAATGCGTTATACATCGAGTATAGAGCAACATTTCGTTCAATTAACGATATAGCGTCGAATTCGCTGTTTTCGCGTTTCAACTTATGCCGTCTCATTCATTCTTTCAATGATTCTCTCATTGAGCCGCTTTTCGAACAGAATATCGACGCTGTCAATTATAAAAACCAATTATTCGACTACACCGTGAATTAACACCATTTACGAATTTTGTTAATAAGCGTTTCGATTAATCTTTTGGAGTGCGATCATTTTTGTGATTTCATTCCTGTCGAACAGTCCCTCTAAGCGTGGGTATTCGCGTTCAATCGCCTTATTTTGACTCAATGCAACTTCTGTAAACGTTTTTTACAATTTCAATTCTTTTTTCATTATCACCGAAATTGTTCTCGTTTTTATCGATCGACGTTACATTTCAAAAAACGAAAATATAGGCGAATCTAGTCTCGCAATGCATTGTACTGGTAATCATTGTGAAACCCAACTAAAACTGATTTCCAGGCAATTTGTTAAACGCAACGGTGAATTTACAAGCTTTTCAAAGAATGAAATCGGAGGCAGTAACAAAGAGAGTAATATCTGAAGTGATTACCGAATCTTGTTTTTTGACTTCGCTCGAAGAACAGGAATTTAATGAATCAGTACACAGTACTGACAGAATTTTGTTTGCACTATTCCTTGTTTGTTGGAAAATATTGTCGAATAATGTTAATTACTCGTTATTTCCCTAATTGTCACTAACTTGAGGCGGAAAACTGACGATTACCAATGAACGATACGAAATCAAGAGTTTTTTAAAAGCTTTATCCGTTGACTTTCACCCTCCATTCTCGAAATAAATATGAAAGTTCGCAAATACTTCATCAAACTGAAAAAAAGATTTTAAAGCACCATATCTCTGCGATAACAAACATCAAATTGATTGTTTTGTTGACGCTTTATTTATCTGTTTTCCATTCTTGAGATGAGAATGTTGTTGTTTTTAAGCATCATGAAAGCGGCTGCCAAATATATGCGCAAAAGTTGAGAGTAAAAAATGCTACGTTCAAAGAATGAAAAGTTGCTTAAAACAGATGGTTTAATGATTTAATGAGGAAGAAAGAAAAGATTAACACAAGTGAACTTAAGCTTAATGCAAAAGATATCACCAATTGGTTCATTTCATTAGCAAATTGCAAGTTTGCAGGTTTTAAAAGTAGAAAAGAAAGAAACACACGATATGAATAGATATCGAATGATGTCTTCTATGAAAAGTAAAAAGTAAACAATGCAAAAGTGAATAGAAGTGAAAAATGATAATAGTGAGCGTTGATTGCTAAAAAAGAAATCGATACAAACCAAAAAGGAAAATTTTTCGAGTTGGGCACTCAAATTAAGCGTTCTTTTTATAAAAATCGTGTTTCTTTGCATTTATTTGCTTTTTGTTCACATCAAATGTCGGCATAAATTAAATGTCTCTTAAATAAATTCGTGAATTGTACAACAAGTCAAATAGTAAGATGGGCGAAGGTTTCGCAAGAGAACACATTCATGGTATTTATACTTAATTTTCAAAATGTTCAATCAAAGCGATCGTATGTTTGCGAGATTTTTTATTTAGTCACATTCGCTTATTAAATGAGAAATAGTTCGACAATGGTTTCAATACAATAGCTGCATGATGATGGCCGATGTTGTGGTTGTGTTAAATTTTTCAATAGAAACGGTATCTACAATATTCACATTTAAAACAAAAGAACTGCGCTTGCATCGCAATCGTTTCACAGTCCGATTTAAAAAACAAACGAGACGCGCCGTCATCGATCAAATTGCATCGATTGATTGTTCTAATACGGTGTCCAGAGAAATGCCGTCTTTCGGCGATCGTTCGTCTTTCTCCTCCATACCTTCTGTTTTGTATATAGGACCCTGCTTTGCCATATACTTTCGAACGTAATCCTTCGCTTTATGCTTTACCGTTTCATTGCAACTCAATTCTTCTATACTCTTGCAATGTTTCAATTCCTTTACCATTACGAAATGCGTCAACTGTTAAATAGATCGTTAAATACAATCATCATTACTTGTTACTCGTTACGTAAAGATAGCAAGTACAGTTAGACGAGTGAAGAACAAAAATATGCTTACTTTACGTGCTAAGTATTTGAAATCTTCATTATTCACAATCCTCCCTATTTTGCAGTCCATCTTTCTGTACGGATTTAAACAGTACTTGATATGCTCGGACATTTCGGCTTTGAACTTCTCTTTCATCTTTCTCTCAGTTCTAGACTCGGTGATTGCTGGATAGTGGCGATTGGCTGTTACAGATGAGAGAAGGCTGTTATCTGAGTTTGTAATATTCGATGTTCCTGATAGCAGGTGGGCGACTGGATTATTCAACTGCTTGCGTTTTCGAGGATCAGGTTCGAATGTTTGCGAGCCTGGCAATGAGTTCAATGGCGTACCCGAACAATCGATGTTGCTCACAGCATCAGGCGTGCTTAGAGACGTTTCGCCATTCATTTCGATCGGTGTCACTTCGCGTTGTTGTTCGATCTCGTCTTTCGGCGTTGATGTGCTATCTGCACTCGATATTACTACACTTTCGGATTGCGTTTTTACGCAATTTCCATTCGAAACGCATTCCATTTCTTGCTCGGGAAGGTTCCATTGAGTTCGTTTTGTCGCCTTATTGTAATAATACACATTTCCTTCTTTGTCATTCGAAGCTCTCCAATTTCGCGGAAACGCTGTTGAAATCACTTTTTTCGTCGTCGAAGCTGGCAATGGCAATGTAATGCCTTCAAACACTACAGGTTCAACACGATGTCCTTTGTGATCGAATGGTTGAGGAACAAAATAGGTTTTACTCTCGAATTTGTAATATACTCCTGGTGCTGGATAAATTGGGTCAAACAGAGTTTTGCTTTTCGCTTCACTTTTGTCTTTAACGGGAACATATTCGACACCGTAATCAGTTGAGATCACTGCTTTTTCATCGTTCATTAAGAAATGTTCGTCACTCGTGCACTCAATTAAAACGGAAGAATTAGAAAGGAGAATCGTTGGTTTATGACTGAGTTCATGACATATTTCCAAAGATGAATTAATACGATCAGAATATTCTTCATATGAGTTGGAATTAGGTGTACCAATGTAATCATTATTGCAATGCACAGAATTTGGTTGAGGAAACCTTTGAAACGAACTGTCACAAGGATAAAAGGGTGGCTGAGGATGTTGTGGCGGAGGAGGTGGCATTTGATGGGGAAGTTGAGGTGGAGGTTGCATTGGCAAAGGTTCGAAACTATTTGGGTAATGCAATGAAGGAGCCTGTGGCGGTCCTTGTGGTTGCATTATCTGCTGTTGGACCATTGCATGATACTGCATCATCTGATTTTTGTATGCTTTCATTGCCTCTTCATACTGCTTTCGCATTAACTCCATTTCGAATTGTAACCTGTGAGCGTCTTTGTTCACTTTTGGAGGTGTTGGTGCGGACATATCATTGTTTATTAAATTTGTGTGTGGTGATGTCATGTTAACGTTCGATTGTGACACTTTTTTATCATCCGCTTGCCTTTTGACCGCTTTTTTGCGCAAACCTAAAATACCAGCAATAGTGCAATCCCTATCATCAATGCCCCGCTTGCTTTTATCATAAATTATCGGCAAACCGCGAGCTCTCCGCTCTTCAAGCTCTTTGGTCTTTCTGTCAGCCTCTTTCTCGTCCTCGTGTCGCTTTTGCCTCTCGAGTCGAGGTATTCGAAATACTTCCTTCAGATCTTTCCACGAATTCAACAATCTCGCAGCGAGCATTGCTATATTTGGAACAGGTTTCGGTCCTTCGCTTTTCGTTTCCTGCACTATAGGCGAGACTTTTTCGCTGTTCATAGTTGTTGCTTTGCTCACATTGACAGTCGAATCAGACTCTTTCATTGTGTCATTAGCTTCATTTTTGCAAGATACTTCAACGACAGTAGGCCTATTATCCGTTTCCATGGGCTGTTTTGCATTCTCCCCTTCGCAAACGGAAGGCTCCTCCTCAACCTTTTCTTTCGAGTCCTTGCAAACATCAGCCATTTCGGTAGTGTTTGCTTCATCATTTTCTCTTTTAACCAAAACCTGAGGTCCTTCTGCCTTCACTACTATTTCGCTCGGCTTTTGCTCCTCTGCCGCTTTTTGGCCGATTTCATCGAGTTTCGCAGTCGACAACACATCGGCTGCTGCCTGTTCGACTACCTCGATAGAAGATCGTGTTTGCGCAGTGGTTGCTTGCTGCTCAATGTTTAGCTTCGACCACTTTTCGACAACATCAAGGACTTTGCTATCTTTCAGCATAGTTTTATTGGGAATGGGCAATATTTCGAGCACTTCGAGGATCTCGGCTTTTAGCCACACATCTTCAAGTTCAAACATCCAACTCCACAGCAATTGTAAGCCGTGATAATCCAGCAATAATCTTAAATACGCAACTTCTTGTGTGCTTTTCATTACTTCGAGCAGCTTTTGCCGATTGACACTATCTTCGGCTCTAACCATAAGTCTAGCTAGTAAAAGTGTTTGCTGCCTGTTTCGCAGGCCTCCGCTAGCAGTTAACTTCTCGATTTCTTCTTCCAACTGAAGAAAAAATGGGTGAAATACGCTTATTTAAAAACGCATGGCTTCACGCTAATCATGCAATGTTTCTCCGTGAAACATTTGACGGATTTAACAGCATCATCAACAATAACCCCTTCTTATTCATGTTTAATCTTGACATTACTATATATATTTTATAGGCATAACGCATTAATTGTTTGATTTGACCAAATTTATTCGAATATTTCAACTCTGATTGCGAGAACCAGTCCTGGACTAAATCAATGATCAAACGGACTGCAATAATATCGTCACCGGTTTCTGTTGTCAGCAAATGTGGCTGTAAAAGAAGGGGTTTTTGTCAACGCTGCTGTCTTTTGCAAAGTTCTTACAAATGCCTATAAAACAATAACAGATATGAAACTTACCGCGAGATCTTCGAACTCCTCCTCTGATTTCTCCTCGACCTCCTCATCGCGCTCTACTTTTTGTTTCAAACGAATTCCATCAACACCGATTGTTGGCATTTGAGTCGCTCCAATATAACCTCTACAATTACTCGATTCACAATAACATCTTTGCGCTTTTTCCCTAAAAAGTATAAATTGTTTGATCAAAAGTTTCATGGTATTTTATTTTGAATACCCATAACGCTGAAACTGGTAATCGAATGTAATCTCGTCACCAATTTCCAAATTCCGTTTAGCGAAAAATCCTATTCTCAATTCACCATTAACAGTCCACTGTGGATTTTTTTACAAGCAATTGTGTCAACAATTGAAGAGAAAATGAAAGTAACGAACCTTTTGAGTCTCAGCGTTCGGATCGCAGCTATGATTAACGAAACGAGTAAGATTTCCTTTTTCCGTGGCATCAATAATTTCATCGTTTTTTAACGCCATAAAATAGTGATGAACTCGATTTTCTTTTGAATATTTAGCGACTCTGCTTTTGAACTCTTTCGGAGCCAAAACTTCACCAACATATTCCATTATAAACTGGCCCCTATAATAAAAACATATATTCAAAGTTTTCTTATACGATAAAGTAAAAGAATTTACGCTTGAATTGGTTGCAGAGTTCTCAGTCCCCATCCTTTTTTCTCAGTCCTGAACGGATCAACTTTGGCAAATTGTTTCTGTTTAGCGCATTAAAGAATAATAAATGAATACAATGCTCATCATGATTTTAAATTAATACCTTTTGGAAGCGTTTGTTGGCACAATGATCTCCAAGAGGACATCTCGACCCGCTGTGCGAAAAGGAAAGTGTAAATGAAACTTACAATCGTTATTGAGAATATAGGTTTTACCATTCGATCATTAGCATTCTATTAAGACAATCGTCTCCACAACCAAATATTCCTCGTTGGCGTTCCTCTTTGGTAAGAATACAATCGCAAACCATTCTTCGAACTTCCTTCTTGCTTTTGGATTTACGCCTTTGATAACGATGTTCAAATGAAACAACATGAAAAATAAATCCTCTCGATTTACCTTTCAAACAAATAAACTGATTCCTCAATCATTTCAAAAGGTGGTACGGGTTCAGTCTCTTTCGGAACTTGTATAGGAGCTGAATTTTGTGCGTTCGATGAAAACGAATTATTCAGTGATTCAAGCGATTTTCCACCACTCGAATTTATGAAAGATGATGTTTCTGTACTGTGTCCAGACTCTAATTCACTGCTTCGCCTCCATCTTGACTTGACCTTCTCGGGTTTGGGACTTTCATCGCTGTCAGAGGTAGTGTTCTTTGCATTTAAATTTATGTTGGAGTTGGAATTTTTGAGTGCATTCAACTGCGACGGCGGTAATGGTGCTGTGAAACAATCTGAATTGGAAGTTTTATTGTTTTCTGAATTTTCATTTGACTTTTGTTTGTTTCCGTCTTCAGACGAGTCATCGTCGAAAATATGTGAATTCGATTTTTTCCTTCGATTTTTCTTCTTTCGCTTATCCTTGTCTTCTTTGTGCTTCTTATTCTTGGTCTTTTTCTCTTTTTCGAGCTTCTCTTTTGATGTAACAGACACCTCTTTATCCTCACCATCAGACTTCACTTGTTGGCTGGGTTCCGCATTCGTTTTCGCCTTCTCCGCTCTTTCCTGTTCCTTCTTCTCCTCCAATGATTTTATACGACTACTCCGTCGACGATTTGCAGCTGCAGCTTCCTCTGCTAAATCAAATAAAGTCTCTTCTATTGATTTACCTTTCTTTAAAACACCTTTGCCTCGCTTTTTCGTCGAATTCTTCTTTCGACCAACTTTTGAAGTTTTTTTGGCTACTTCGCCGTTTTGTTCATCGATCGGCGACGAAACTACGACTTCTTTGCCTGAAGCTTGTGATTGCTGCCGTAAAAGTGTCGGAGGTACAAATGGTTCGACCGCACATTTTTCCGACTTCGAATCGACAGAGCAACTATCTTCGGAAACAACTCCAGTATCGTTCGATGATTCATGTTGAGTTTGCATGAAAACGCTTGAATTAGTTGACGTTTGGTTTTGCTCATTGTCCAACAAAATACGAAATTTACCGAATTTTTTCTTGTGAATTCCAATGCTTGTGGATGAATTTACCATCGAATCGGAAACCAAAGATGGCGACAAATTATTGCCAACGGCAGATGCGGAAGGCGTTTGAGCGGTGCTGCAATTGGTGGCAGTCCTATTTTCTTCAACATGGAAATTACTGGTTGTTTGGTTGATATTACCACTAACACTGGTAACTGAAACATTGGGCGTTGGCTCTTTAAGAGAACAGCTTCTTTCAGAACATGTAGATGTGTTATCACAATCGAAATCTTGTGACATTTGCTTTGTTTGTGAATTACTGTTTTCGATTTTCACGTTTTCTTTACATATACTTTGACTTTTTTCACTTTCACACTCATTAAAACCGTTTTCAGTAGAATCAACATTTTTTGCTATATTTTCATTTGAACACTCATTTATGACTTGTTTTGCCCCGTTGCCAGAATCAGCGCACATATTACCGACACTTTCAGCTTCGTTGTCAATGACTTGTTCTTCAGTGATCACTAATTCTTCGTTTCCTATAACGTCGCTCGTTACCATTTCGATCTCAAAAGCAACATTGTTATCTGTAACTGTTTCGACGACAACTGTGTCACATTCATCTACGTCATTTTCAACAATTTTAGAACTATTTACATCTTCGCCGCAATCGCGATCACTTTCAACGCAGTTGCTTGTTAAGAGCGCGGAAGAAGACGACGAGTGCTGTAACGGAATATTATTCTCAAGAGTTGCTTCGTTTGACGACATTTTCTATTTTTCCTTAACGATTATATTTCGGCGTTTTCTTGAATCTGCAAAACGAGAAAAATGGAAAAGCGTTAGTATTCGCTTTACATACAAAATATGTAACCTGCATTGGAGAAGCGGCAAAACAAAATACTAGCATAGAACGAATAAGAAACTCACTGTGTACGCTTAATTCGCGAACGAATGCATAAAGAATGACGGCAAAAATGTGGAGTTCGACAAAATGAAGTGAGAACTTATTTAAAGAAAAGTAACAAAAGTGACGCTCGTAAATGGCGAAAGCGTCGGTTTACAACCAGCGTTTACAGTAAAGAGGACAAAGCAAACGAAGAGCAGGAATGGAAACACAAACTCCTCACTCACACACACACATAACACTCGACACGAAACCCGCCATCTTTAGGAACACTTCAAGCAGCGAGTGAACGGTTGAATGCGGATTTCTTGTCGTGAAACGAGCGAATGTTTCTTTACGTTTTTATTACGCACAGAAAATTGGAGACCACAGTTCTCGATTCACTTATTTATGAACACAGGGATAAGTGAACCCATGTTTGCTTTAGAAACAAAAGACCAAAATTCAATTTATTCAACAATACGAATAAGTGTGCTCCATTCAATCAATCAATCGTAATACGAACAAGTGATGACCGCAGACAACAACCTTTTCGGAAAAGTTCGAAAATCAAATAAAAAAAATCGGAAAAATATGAAAAATACAAAAAAGAATGTAAAATAGAAAAACATTAAGCTTTCGAAAAATACCTTTAAATGGGCAAAAATGTGAAATTGTATATTAAAAGAGTGAAAACAGCATTCGCATTGCATTCAATCGAGTTTCGAATCGAATAAAGGCGAAAACACAGAAATCACGTTTCGTTTTTTCGAAAATGTCGCCAACATTCAAATGACAAACGCACAGTATTCGCCGCCATTTATTTCCACTTTTCTCTTCGTTCGCCTTTCTTCGTTCGAAGCCATCACTCAGCCGTCGGTTGAGCCGAGCCCAGCCCGCGGCGCCATCTGTGCGCGCGTCGCTCGAGTCTTCGTTTTTTGAAATCGAATGAAAGCGCGTTTTGTGTTTTCAAAGCGAAACGAAACCGAAAAAACAAAACGCGGCATTCGCGCTCTCTTCATTTCGTTCGTCATTCGCACGAAAACTAACCGACAAATGTCGCGAAAGTATCTTTCTAAAACCGAATTGCAGGCGTTTGTCGCCGACGCGAAAGCACAGTCGAGAGACGAGTTGCGAATAATCGCCGCAATGTTGAAAGAAGGCGAAATGTCTATTCGCAATCACTATCGCAATGTCGAGCAAAAATGGCACCCAAATGTTGGAAAACTCACACTCGGTGAAATACAAGCGAACGGCGGTGACTTTATTTTCTCGGACGATGGCAAATCTGTGTCGCTGAAGATACCTTACACCTTGATTCGTGGTGATCACAAGTCGAATGCGTTGCAAATGAAAGCTGCACCGAAAGTACTTCAGTCGACTTTTAATGATGGCGATTGCATTAATATTCCATTATTCAATTCGATTTCGGTGATTGACAACGATCTGAAACACGAAATGAAATCTGCATCGATGAAATCCTCGAAACCGGAGAAATCGAACGTCAAAAAGAAGTTGGCGAATTCCGCTTTGAAATCGAATCAAAATCTTGTACAGACTTCATCGAAAACGTTCAATCATCCGGCTTCTGGTCAGAAACTTGGTGCCTCACGTCTAGTGAACGTAAACAATTCAACTATTGACGAGAACAACACTTTCAAAACACCGTTTTTTTCGGCTTCGCAGAAGAAACGCGCGCGTAAACCGATGCCAAACGAGGAGATAATTACGCTTCATTATTCGAAGAAAGGAACACCTTTAATTGTCGAGAATAAAGCGAAATGAGACAAAACCATAATAAATTTTAAATAGAAACATCATCTTTTATCAAAACTTCGTCAAGTGTTAAAAAACGAATTTTTAATTCTTTAAACTTGTATTAATTAGTCCTGCACCCAAAAATAAATGCTCCAAACTTTGATTAATTGCATCGATTGAAAGTATCCAAATAGTAAGCGTTTAGCTTTTAACCTCTGATATTTTAAGCATTTAGCACTGCAAGAAACTTTTTAATGTAGCTGCGAGCAACAAACGGAAACTGCAACTTCCAATGAGCATCAATATTAACGCATACCAATGTAAATTCAAATTAAAATACTGTCGAAATTTTGCTATTTGAATTCGTTAATCCTTTTTTATAATTTAGATATATTCGTGTCAAAAGTCTGATAAGATGCAGCAAGAAAAAATTGTGTTTAAAAAACAGCAGCATTATGAAACATAAAGAAAACTGAGCGCCAGTTCGATGCCAGTAATAGGTTTGCATCGCTGCAAAATCTCGCCAAACAGCGACGCATTCATTATATGAGAGAGAGAAAGAGAGCGGGTAAGTGATAGAACGAAAAGAGAAATCGATAAATTGCAAAAATGCTTCACAAAACTTTTGCGCGCCATGCATTCACTCGTGAAAAAGTATTTTCAATCATCTAGCTTCATTTGTATTAATTGTAAAAATAAAAGTCCAAAAATTTGCAAATTGTATAAGACAAATGCTTGTCTAAACATGTACATCGCGATTAATAAGCTAATGGCTTTGATGTTAAAATATTGTTTGCTTAAAGTTTTGCGTAAAGAGATGAGACCCTAGTCTACTGTCGAGTATAGATCGTATCGATTTCTGAGAAAATGAGTTGCATTTTCCACTACTCTCTCTCCCTCTCTATCTTTTCTCTTCTCCGTTTTGCTTTTATCGAAAACGAGAAGAGAATAAAATGAATTTTTCAGCTTTTTTTTCATATTTATATGTATAATATTTACATACAATTAATAAGGAGTAAAATGTTAATCAAAATTAAAATGGAAAAAGTGTAATTTAAGATTTTGTCGATTAACGAGTTAATACAAGTTAACAAAAAGAATTGCTTCACACAAATGACCACAGTCAAGATTGAGATGGATTTTACATTAAATTATAATTGTTTTTGATTTTACGACCAAAAGTATATAAATTTTTTTTATTAAAAAAATTTGTGTAATTTTTTGGTTGATTACTTTTTTTTAGTTGATTGATCAAATAATTAAAAAATGATTTTTTTTAATTCGCAACAAATGAACAAAGACTTGACAATGTTTAAAGAAGAGTGAATGTCGATTAAAACAAATGAATGGTAACTGAGAGTATCTAATCGTTAATAGTACATTTTATACCAAAGAGCAATTGTCTTTCAACGAGTTCACTCTTTTAAGTTACAACTTTAGGCGAAAAAGAAATAATGAATTGAAATTCTAAACAATACTAAACACGAAATCACAAAAATTAAACGTAGTAATTTTTAAGTTATTAACAACTCAATTTTTAACACTTTTCGAAGGCATCAATAATAATTATTAATTCTTGCATTTAAATTAATTACTTTTAACTCAAAAGTAATACCAAAAAGAGCACCAAACAACTGAGCGATGATAATCAGTGTAAATGTATCCTTTTGGTTGTGAGAGTTTAGTGTTTGTGTGTTACTTAACATGTTTATACGTGTATCAATGGTCACAGTCATAAACTATTCGATTATAACCATTGTCTTAAAATGGTTATTAGAATGCAACAGTTGGCGGCATTTCACTTATAGCATACAGAATAGGTAAGGAAAACGCGGAATAGATAATTCTATCTACAACAAGATACTTTTCAAGTTAAAAACCGGGAATTTGTTCAATATTTTCAGATGTTATATCAAAACTCTTGAGTCGTTAAATTGCACTCAAAGAGTTGTAAAGTTAAATGCTGAATTATAACTTTGAGATGCTTCTTATGTCTTTGCTTTGTAAAAGGATGCGAAGATCCATAAAAATGGCTACGTTCAGAGATACATCGTTTATGAGCAGTTTTGTAAATGTAGGGAAACAACAATCCTCATGCAGTCACTGTTTCGACCATTGTTTTCTTAATTATTTCACCGAAATTTTCGCTAAGCTCTTCGTGCGCTTGTTGCTGATTAAGTGATGTCTGTTGTTGCTCTTGCCTCGTCGACGATTCATGTTGATCGACACAACATTCAGAGTTTGTTGATTGGTGGCGATTTCTATTCATTTCATTCATCATTTGCTTCCCAACATTATCATTCGCGTTTAAATTAACACGCATTTCATTTGTTTCACTTGCATGTATGCTAATTGGAGACTGTGGCAGTACTGTGAGTGGGTTAATTAATCTCAGATCCTTGACAATGTTCGCTGCCGACAACAAACCACTTATATTTTCCACTGATTTCGAGGATGCGATGGATTGACTTAAATCAGTGTAATGATGATCATCATCCATCGTACTCGCAGGTGATTGCATGTTGCTTGTGGTAACCGCACTGCAATCTTCATGTGCCGACGACTGTTGAGATGGTGATATGTATTGATTGTTATATAACTCATGGTAGTTATAGTTAGGAACATAACTGACGGCAGATTGACTTGAGGAAACATTTAGGTGAGATGATAAATCTCTGGCCGACGCCGCTGCAACACCAATAAAATGTCCTGTTTGATGACTGGAGTAATGTTGCGAGTTAGCAAATTCGGTGCCATTTATTGTGCTGCCATTTGCTGGTGGAACTGACGATGTTTCGGCACTTAAACTAGGAAAAGGAGGCAATGTTCCTTGTGTTGAATGAGGTCCTAAGTTGCTAATTGATGGCTTGTGATTTGTGCAAACTTTAATCGCCGGCTTGTTAGCACTTAGTGTATCCGAATCATACTCGTCACTTGTACAGTCCGAATTCTCGGAATAAGAACTATCATCAGGACTGAAAGGCGAACCATAAATGTCACTGTTGTTATTGTGAACATTTGCGGTCGAAGAACAATTTAAAACATTCGTGTTGACCGAAGTTGAACAACCACTAGTGAGCGAAGCATTTGAAGTGTTACCAGACAAAGACGAAAGAAAAGACTCTCCGGAACTAATTAATGAATTTGAATTGGCAAATGAGTCGCTGGTTGATGTTTGAATGTAATGGCTGTTTGAAGTACAACTAGAGCTAACTGCATTCGAACAAGAATCGGATGAATCACCAGAAGAAAGAGACTGAAACTCGAGCTGAAAATTGAAGAATCGGTTAGTATTTGTCCGAATTAAGAAAAAATACCTGTTGTTCACTTTTACGTTCCAGTTCTAATCTCATCAAAGTGTGAATAAAGTGTGTGCGAACTCGCAGCGGATTGAACTCGACTCTGCCATTTAAATTCCCACATCCATCTCGCGTACAACCGCAGGGGAAAGATAGCCTATCGACTTGACACTTTATGCCAGCCAGACTACATTGACATGTCTCAGGATCACAATATATTCGACATTCGCACCCACAATATTCCCGTGAAGCTCGAATATCTCGACATTCTTCCTTTTCCAATGATTCAATTTTGCGCACACCTGATGCTCGCAGCAAAGCTCTTCGTTGACGAATTGGCACAGGTTGCAAAAAGTAGCAACTATCCATTTCTAGCTCGGAATCGGAAATATCACTTACATCTTCATTCGAGTCTTCATCTGATTCAGAAGTGGACGTCGAATGGTGCTTTTGATATTGCTTAGCAAACTTTTTCTGTCGCATGAGTATATTTCGATGCACTTGCTTTTTTTCTTCAGCGTGATCATCAAGTGAGAAACATTTTATGTGACAATGTCTGTAATCCATGCCGAGAGTAGAACCTCCCTGACTTGGTACACAAGTAAAACCTTGACTACGCGGGAAATAATATACAGTAACGTTGGTAAAATTCACAGATTTTTTGTTTCGCTTAATGCCGGGCTTTTTCAAAGCCCCGCGAAGATGTCTTAAAGTTTCGGACGTTTCATTATCAGTTTCGGACGAATCAGCACTACCATTTCCAGCAATTGATGACGATGTTGTGGGCGCTTCTTGACTAATGTCACTATTTAAGCTTGAATTACTGCTAGAATTACTTGAATCATCATTTACTGCTGGCATTTGATGCATGGTGGTACAATCATTGGCTTTGCTTGCATACTTTTGTCCTCCAGGAACGGTGTGTTCGTCCGAATCGGTGCCTACAACATCAACTTCGCTACCCATACTATCATTGTCAATGTATGAGCCTTCAGCGTCAACATCGAGATTAACTTCCGCATTGCAAACATTCGAACATGTATCTTGAACTGTACTCTTTGCATTTTCTACAACTGCATTTAGTGTTTGCAAGCTGTCAGTCGATTTCCAATGATAAACATTTGTCTCATTTGTTATTTTATTGTGAGTATGCATCTCTTGTTTTGTTAGCTTCTCACTATCGACATTGTTAAACGTAAAATGACTTGTATTTAAACCATTGTTAGACGAGAAATTAAAATAAGTAAAATCATTTTCTAGCTGTGTGTCGTAGCCGCTTTCGTCCACTCTCAAATCGATGCTGTTATTCTTTTCATTTAAATTTAAAGATTTATCTTTGCTATCGGTCGCATTAACCAAATGATCGACCAATTCGGCAATAACTGAGTGCAATTCGTCAATACCTGAGCTTGAAATTTCCGAAATGCAAGAGTCCACGCCTAATCCTAGAGATTGGACAAAATCACGAGTGTCGGGCGAGAAGCGAGTAGCATTTTGTTTGGCATCCTCCGCATCAAGCAAATCTTGTTGTTCACTATAGATCCGCGCACATTTCGGTTTCGGTTCGTTGCCATTTTCGTCTTCGCATTCTCGCAATGCAATAGCATTGCTATCGGGAGGCGAAAACGTTTCATCGACTATTTCTAATTTACGTTTGGCGGCCATTTGTTTGCACTTTGATCTCAAACGTTTGAGCCTAAAATGATTTTAAAAAAAAACGCTAAGTAAGAAGGCTTAATTAAGTGAAATAGTGTAGTAATCGCAGTGACATTTTCTGAATACGAAATGCGGGGTTACTTTTCGCAAAACGTCATAGAGTCGAAAGAAGAAAGATAAGAATCAAAATAAAAGTCAATTTAAGTTTGATCCGAAAAAATAGCACAGTATCAGCTCTCGACTTGTTTCGCTTGTTTCTCGCATTTATTGTTGAAACATTAATAACTAAAAAAATATTATAATGACAGCAATCAAGACTTGCCCTATTCAACCGCGTTTCTATGGATTGTCTCTTTTTTCTGTTGAATAGAGCCAAAATCAGTAAACTTTTAGTCGATTTCATAACTCTAAATAAAAAAGCTCAGTTTTTAAATACACGCATTCAAAGTGAAAGATCGACGTCAGGCAAAAAATTGAATACGCACGAAACGAAAGTTTGCAATCGGCTCGCGAGGCTTATTTATAAGTTAATTGACGATAACACAATTCAACTCACATTCGAAGAGCAAAACAAAATGAAAAGCGAAACACTTTTGCGGAAAAGAAACGAACGATCGGTCGGTTACCGACGATTATCGAGAAAAATGCAGCGAGCGCTCTATTTCAACACTATCGCGGCTTTCGTTCGCGTCGAGCGTCGAAAACCGAACGTGAAAAGCTTATGAAAGCGAGCGAATGCTTTATGTAATGAAATTCGAATTAAAATTGAATTTTGAATTTATAAAATGACAAAAAAGATGAAAACTATTGTCGGTCGCGTAGACGAGACGAACGCTGCCATCTTTCGTTTTCAGAGAACGGAAAATTAGTTGCTTTTAAAATAGACACAAAACACAAGAAAATCTTTTCGCACTTTTCGTTTCGAACGCAAAAACACAAAAAGCGAAGAAAAGAGCGAAAAACAAACGAAGCAAACAAAAGCGTGTTTCGCTGTACGGCAACGCGAACCAACTTTGAACACAGAAAATCGCGGAGCAAAAGAGAACAGCGAACAAACGAATGGCGAACAGAACGCAAACGAATAGACAACAAAACAATTATTTGAAAAGTGAATGTCGCTAACATTAAACAAGAGAAACACAATTTTTACCTTTTCGAGAACGGAGAGTGGAGCAGTCGAGCAGTAAACGGCCGTCGAGTGTGCGGTACGAACGCGAAGCCGACCGATGAGAGATGAGAACTCGGTTCGCTTCGCTCGTTTTGTGAGTATCGTTCGATCAAAGCGAGTTTTGAGGTTTTTTCGAAAATGAAATGTTCGAAACACTCGCGAATCGACGGCAAACTCTGTGACGTCACGCGATGTGCGTTCGACCCTCGTTTACGTCACGCGGTCTCAGCGAAAGGGACCGCTTCCTTATTGTTCTCGAGCTGAGCGCGCGTTTAGCGCGAAGCCATCGCTCTTCGCTTCGTTTTGCGTTCGCTATTTTCGCATTTTTCACACAACTGTTTCTAGTTTCTTTGCACTTCTTCGCTGCTAAATGTTCGAATGAAAAATATGAGATTAGGTCGGAGCAAAGCGATTGTACA